>JARYGA010004957.1:0-17820 GCA_030545235.1 Helianthus tuberosus
CTCCATTCGAGGCATTGTACGGACGGAAGTGCCGATCACCTTTGTGTTGGGCAGAAGTTGGCGACAGCCAAATCATTGGCCCATAACTCGTCGTAGACACAACAGAGAAGATTGCTCACATACGACAACAAATGGCGGCAACTCATGACCGTCAGAAAAGTTATGCTGATAAGCACAGGAAACCACTCGAGTCCCAGGTTGGGGATCGAGTACTACTTGAAGTCTCACCATGGAAAGGTGTAGTTCGTTTTGGTAAACGAGGCAAACTCAACCCGTGATATGTTGGACCTTTCGAAATCACGAAGAGAATTGGCAAGGTGGCCTACAGATTGAATCTACCTGAATAACTCAGTGGAGTTCACAATGTACTACATGTGTCGAATCTGAAGAAGTGTCTGTCAGATGAAACCCTCATAGTTCCTTTCAAGGAGCTCACCATCGACGATCAGTTGCGATTTGTCGAAGAGCCAGTGGAAATCTTGGACCGGGAGGTCAAGATTCTCACACGCACAAGGACACCTATCGTTCGAGTTCGTTGGAACTCCCGTCGTGGCCCAAAGTTTACCTGGGAACGAGAAGACCAAATGAAACACAAATATCCCCAGTTGTTCGAGAACAATGAAACAACTACTGAGGCTGAAGCTACTGCGGAATTTCGGGACAAAATTCCAAACCAACGGGGGGATGATGTGACACCCCAGGAAAACTAGAAAACCATGCAACCTAACTAGCTTCCTCAGTAACTACGTGCTAAATTTTGGGACGAAATTTCTTTCAAGTTGGGGATGATGTGACAACTCTAGTTTTCAAGGTCATTACCCGACACGTTTTCTTGTTTTGCAAAGTGTTTTCATATTTCGATTAAGGTGTAACTTGTTCATGTTTGATTTATGTGGGTATATTGTATATAGTTTGATTAAAGTGGGAACTTCTGAACTGTTTAAGTGTATAAACTTAATTCATGCATGACGAATGATTGGTATGTGGTTTTATTTAACATGTAAACTTATATTACTAATAGATTAGCATATAATTTAGCATCATGCAACTACAATACTAATTTGGTTATGTTACACAAGTGTACCGATGGTTTCTTTATATCTTCATGCAAATATTAATGCACATAACATCACATATGAGCATAACCCATGGCAACAGTAATACACTACGACGAAACATCAGTGTTTCGCCACAAGGCTTACTCGACGAAACTGTGGAGTTTCGCCATCACCTTGTTTCATCAGAGAATGGGTCGCCGTAATGGGCTTCGGCCCAAGTGAAGTTCTATTTTAAACCTGCCACATTCACGTTATATTATGTAAACCTAAATTCATGAAACCCTAGACACTCGACGGCAGTAGCAGACCCCCCACGAGATATTATCTTCTTCGATTAAGCCATTGGTTAGTAAATTATATCTACAATAACTGTTAATTGTTAATTGATGTTTATGTTTATGTATAATCTTGGGTACGATCTTGTCTATTTAACTTTTGAGTGATTCCTCTCGGCTATGTGCAATTGTTTGACATGTGATCCTGATTTGTGGGTGTTATCAAATAATAATTGTGCAAAGATCGAACAGGGATAGTTAGTCTTATTGATTAATACTCTTATTATAGGGAACCGAATATGATGATGACTAATACGATTTCATGTGTTAACAATCTGGTTGTTGCTCTAGGGTTCATGTTAGTCGATGAAGTTGGTGTGATTATATGGTGTTGGGTTCGTGTTGATGGTCCTGATCATGTGTACGTGTTATGCAGATTGTAATGATAATGAATACTAGAGTTGCATGATAGTGTTGGATCTTTGAGTTGTATCAGCAGGTTAGTCTAGGAGTGGCAATGGCTAGTTGATTTGAAATTGATTAGGGTTTTTGTGTGTGATGAACTGCATGATGACGAAACACTTAGAGTTTCGCTACCTCTCCTTGCCGACGAAATATAGAGTTTCGTCACCTCTTTGTGCCGACGAAACATGATGTTTCGCCACCTCTTATTGTCGACGAAACATGGGCCACCCATTGATATGAGATTATTTCACTTGAGCCTGTTATGAAAGTTGGACCACTTACACTTTACCACTTATAGAGTGGATCGCACACACGCACATGGATGAATAATGGTGTTAATTGTGATATGATAACGGCCGGTGATTTTGTAAACTAACTGGTGTGAGATTCACTCACCCACTCTGTGATGATATGATGTATTGTATTGTATTGTATTGTATTGTATTGTATTGTATCTACTGTTACGTTGCATGATCAACTATTACACTTTGCATGATATTATGTGTGGCTTTCATGTGTAATCTGTATAAGGAATGTATGAATGAGTGCTATAAAACTGATTGTTACCGGAAATGATATTTGGATTTGGTTGACCAACTGGGAACTGGTAAAGTAAATTAACAATCCGAGCAAACCAAGGTGAGTTCACACTTTCTACAAGGCATGGGATTCCCGGTGGTTGGGAATGGGTAAAGGATTTAATCGGAAACTGTGTGATCTCCTGGTTTGGAGACACGTACCACATCCTCTTTGTTGAAGGGTGATAACACGTACTAAGGATTTAATCGGAACCTACGTGATCTCCTGGTTTGGGGACACGTACCACATCCTCTTTATTGAAGGGTGATAACATTGATACTAGACCAAAATCTCTATCATGAAGTCCCTCATTTTTATATCGACTTAATCGTTATCCGGGTTATTGTTAGATAGCGCTATTTAGGTTTGACAAGCCTCACACTGTGCCGCAGAGGATGGGCGTGAACTAATGGATCTGGGCAAGTCAATGATGATAGACATTGATGCTAGGGCACCAACTTACTTCAGTGAGTAGTCGATATGGTAACGGGTCTAGTGGATAACATGGGGTAGCCCCCACTGGTTATGGTTTGGGAAACAAGGAACAGATTAACTACTGGTTTTCGAATGAACTTATGGTTTTTGGAACAACTTTAAAATGGACAACCAACTGTGAACTTGCTCAACTTTGTTGTTGATTCGTTGCTACATGCCTTGCAAGCCTTTAGGTGCCTATTGTTGGAACTTGCTGTCTGGGAGGCTGGAGTGGTCATGGGTCGAGATACATGGAATCGCAACACAAGACTAATGGTTTTTACATGTGGTTTATAAACACTTAACGAATGAATTATGCTTCCGCTGTATACTGTGAATTATTTGTAGCGTTGTAACACTTAATGTTAACAAATAAAAGTTTTATTTAAATATACCTATGAGTTCAATGTGATTGGTGGCTTGGATCCTGGTACGTCACATGCCCCGTGGTGATTCCGCATGTGGTATTTTTGTGGTTTGTTTCCTACTATGATAATGATTAATACATTAGGGAAATCCTAGAGAATCCATATCCCCAGGAAAAACCCATGCCACAGTACCCAGAACCAGTACCAGCACCTGCACCGCCAATGAGTGCAGAAAATGTGCAAGAACTCCGAACTTTTGGAGAAGAGATTTTAGAAAGTAGCGAGAGAATGAGGCAGGTTGGAGAACGACTCGTCTGGAAGTACGACGAGCGTAATATGGAGTTCTGGATGAACCCATAGCATTGATGGTGATAGTAATAATAATATAATAATAAACATATATTATATGTGTGTACATAATATATATATATATATATATTATATAATAATAATAATAACATATCTATCGTAGTATAGACCACCTTGTGGTTAGTGACGCATACTAGTATTGTAATTTTAAATTCCAGTCCCAGTTGTATTAGATTTATAATATATAAGAAAGAGTAAGTCGCAATGCTCGACGCTTTTGATCAATATGTTTGTTATGTGAATATTTGCATTAATATTATTTTGTGATATTAATAATTGGCAAATGTTTTAAAATTCAGATGGACAACGAAGTGAACCAGGAAAACCAGAATAACGATAACCAGAGTAACAATAACCCGGATAACGATAACCCGAACAACAACAATAATGGAAACCAAATGGATAATAGTGTCATCCAACACATAGTGGCACAAGGGATACTAGATGTGATGCCATATATTATCAAAACGGTTAAGGAAACAGATAATTAAAGTAAACGTAATAGTAAACGACCCACTGAACCTGAACACAACATAAACAATGGACCCATACTTCAAATGCCCATTCCCCAAAGAAGAAGAACCATGTCTTATGGTTGTTCTTATAAATAATTCTAGTCTTGTAAACCAATGGAATTCTCGGGCAACAAAGGAGCCGTTGCATCTCTACGCTGGATAGAAAAGACTGAGGCAGTCTTAAAAATAAGCAAGTGCGCGGTAGAGGATAAGATAATGTTTGCTTCCAATTTATTTAAGAATTCAGCACTAGAATTGTAACACCCCGAAAATGGGTTTGGTAATCAAACCCCGTTAATACTAAAGGACGGGGTTAAGCACCGTTAGTGGTAAAATTTACTCGGTGAATATTAGGATTTTTTAAAGTAAACAAACCTAATATTTATTAAAAAGTTAAATAAAGGCCTATGGATAAATCAAGCTTATAAAAGGCCCGAGTTAACGGGACTTAAAATAAACTTAGTTGTAGATTCCCGGAATCCACTAAGATAACTAGGAATGCCAAACCTAGTTAATAAGTGGGAATATTGTTAAAAATAATTAGGTTGTGACCTAATTTATAACTAACCAAACATGAGGGACCAAAATGGGATAACTTGAAAATGGTTTTATTAACCAAACAAGAGTGTGTGTGGTGCGTGTTCTGGATCGACCAGGAAGGGCTCCAAGGAGCCAAAACCCTAACTCAATCAAATCCAACAAATTAAAGGTCGATTCTAGCCCCAAATCAATGCATGAACGCGAATTCGTGATCACCTCGATGAAGGGATCATAAGGTATGCCAAATTTCATTATTTAGTTCCATCTTAAATTCTTGGTGAACATATGAAATCGAAAATTTGGCTTGTATGATTGAAGTTTGGATAAATTTAGGATGAAATCATGTCTAGGAGCAAACCCTAATTTATTATTTAGTTCTATCTTAAATTCTTGGTGAACATATGAAATCGAAAATTTGGCTTGTATGATTGAAGTTTGGATAAATTTAGGATGAAATCATATCTAGGAGCAAACCCTAGACAATAGTTTATTGGATTAGTGTTCATAGATATGAAATCCACAACCATCCATTTTTGTGTTAAATGGGTTTTGTAGAAATATGATGAACACTTGAATTAAGGTGTTAAATGGATGAACATTGATGTTGTAATGCTAATTCTAGGTGTAGTTCATGTACACTAGACATGGAGGTTTGAATTTGATGATTAAAACTTGGTTAAAACGATAACCATGAACTTGATAAAAGAAGTATAAGAATTTCGCCCATAAGGTGTTCGATAAAATGCCTAAGTGAAATTGGGTACCTACTATTTCGTAGATAGAACTTGATTAGAATATGTATTTGGATAAATGCCAAATGACATGGTGAAACGGGTTTCGTCTATAGATGAAAACCGGTAGATTTTGCGTAATGTAAGAATAATGTAACGTTAATTATTGAGGGATAAGATAACTTAGTGTTAAAATAGCGTGAACTCGGAATAAATATTAGTTCAAGTGGTGGCCTAAGAATAGAGCCATCGAGTGAAGGGCGGGACGCCAACATAAGTTTGTTAAAACTTAGTTGCTCAATTTCACATGCTAAAAGGCGTCTTGACTCTTAGAAAGTCAAACCGACCTATAATTGAGTTCGGTAAGAAAAGTAGTATAAAGTGTCATAAGGCGTAAAGGTTACGATCTAGAATGACTAACCTAATCACCTTGTGAACACTATATGATAGTTTGACTCTTGACAAGCAAGATGGAGGCTTGGGGAAGAAGCGGGTCAAACGGATCGGGTACGCGGAAAAGAACATAACCGGATGCAAGGTAAGTATAGCTTACACAAGTAATATATTTTAGAATGTTCTTTTGTCGTATTAATTACGAATAAGATAAATGCCTAATTGAGATATGGTGTTCCGGCGTGTAGTCGTACGGAACAAGATAACCAAATAGGATAAGAAACCGTATTGATGGTTAATAATGAGTTAAATCGGTAATTCGATCAGGTTATGACGAATGAAATATGTACTTTTAAAGGTTACCATATAAGGTAAATCATAATAACCAATAAGGGTAAAATTGTAATTTGGTCACTCGTTGACGATAATTGTTGGTTTTGAAAGATACTTATTTCGTAAGCCTTAATAGGCCAAAAAGCGTTAAGAGGTGATTTATAATTAAAACGACAGTGCGATGTAAACCGGAGCGAGTCATGTAGACGAGACGACAATAAGCTTAATCTTGCCAATATAATCGGTCATTCAGACCAAACGGGTCAAAAGGTGAAAATATCACTCTTTGACAATATAGACTAATGGTTTGTTGAGTTGTATGCTTACAGAAATAATTATCGAGTGGATATTTACATCGCTATTACTTAGCGGCTATTGAGACAGGGTATTTAAATGGGTCAATATAATGATCCGAACCAGGTACGCATAATAGAATAACTCTCATTTAAACGTAAGGTTTAATGAGAGTTAATCGGAGTCCAAACAAAATCATAGTTGAAAAGAGGGCTTATGGGTCAAACATGTTTACAAAAATCTCTCATCGTTAATGAAGGGCCAAAATGGACCAAAACGTCCTTATAAGTTAAACTGAGCAAACAACCCTTAAAGGTTGTTTGGAAACGAGTTTTATGATTAGATAAATACTTAGGACAAGTATAGAAATTGAAAGATGTAATACGTTAGTCAAATGGCTCCATTTGAGCCTTTGCCGTAAAATAATGAGTCGAGGGGTAAAACCCAGTTTATATAGATTACCATAGTAAACCCACCATAAATACAGTTGTGATGGAAAATTTTATGATAAGAAACGTGGTAATGTAATGCTAGAAGCAATCGAAAACGATTTTAAGCTAGAAAGTGCTTAAATGCCCTTAACGGGTCAAAATGAGCACTTGAGCGTAAACGAGTTCTAATTACGTAAGAAACTCATGACTTGAACCTAATATGATAGGAGATATTGAAATTATGAATTTACTGAGTTTAGAGAGCATACAAACCTGTTTTTGTTTGATTTATACATGAACGGGTCAAAACAGCAAATGTGAAGAACATGTAGTAGCTACCATACGGTAGCAATGAAAGTTGTTACGGTGGTATTATACTGCCTTACGGTAGCCTCTGAAAGCCCAGTGGCTACAGTAACTTACGGTGGTTACCGTAAGTTACGGTGGCGCCCAGTTATTTTGTTAAGTTTTGTTTCGCGAATCCGTTTAAACACGTTTTAAACCACGTATGACTAAAATCATTTCATGTTTATGGAATGTAGGTTGCCTAGTAGTACCGGATGACGACCGAGCCCGATGAAGAACCGAACACGATCGAGATCAAAGCTTCCGCGAATAGTTTCATCGTCACATTTTAAAATTGCGAATTAAGTTACAAAATGTTGGAATGATTTATTTAATAAAATGTTTAAACAAACTCGTATTTTTAAGTGTATATTAAATCTTAATACACTATTATAGTCGAAATTTATTGGTTAACCGATTAAAATGGATTAAGGGTCTTACAAGTTGGTAATCAGAGCTCAAGGTTATTGACAAATGTGTTTGGTTCGAGGCTTGATCGCAAATCCGGTAAGTACATGTATATCAATGGTTTAGTATGATTAAAGTGTTGAGAACAACACATATTTTTATCGTGTAATACACGTTACACCAATAAAATCGATATAGAATAGATATAGTCAACGAAATTACACACGTTGATGCGTATAGTAGAAAAGCCTCGTATTATAATACGGGCACCCATTAATGTCGAAATTAGTAACTATTGTAAACGTTTTAGATTGAAGAACACTCGCATATGAAGATAGAGAGAGTTTAACAAATCGTGGATTTGACAGAGGAACGATCCAAAGTACGACAAATAGAGCACGCTCACCAAGGACCTAAATCATGCAACGATTGCGAATATGTTAATGGCAAGGAGAGCCTGTTAGAGCAAGCATTATCAGGTGCACGTTTTAAATTATTGCATAAATAGTAATATGCAACAAATACACAGAGATTGAAAGTTGCATATGTAGATTGAAAACTTGGAAAAACCTGAATAGAAAACCTATCCGGGATATTGTCTCCAAGAAAAACAAATAGAGGCATTACTTACATGGGGTGTAATGTGAAAATTATAAAAAGGTCATGTATACCAGGTGTTGATCGCTTACTCTGGCCAAGTAAGTAGTGAACACGTGGTACCATGAACTTCTTATGATGGACACATTTATGTCCGATGTAGTAAGGGTGGGGTGAATGGGACTAACTTAAATGGTACCTAAATGAATAAAATAAGTAAGATGTTTGATAGTAAACGTAAACGTAAGTCGGATGACAGAAGCGTATTACGTAAGAATAACGAGCCCGAGAGAAGGGACAAGGATCAAGTAAAAAGAAAATACAGACCGACCAATAGGAATCCTAAGGCATAGGGATAAAAGTTTGACTGTCACAAGTGATGAAATTCACAGGGACAAGTCAAACGAATTGAATAAAGAATAAAGGACTTGATTGAATAAAAGCGATGGATCTCGCTAAGACGACCAAATAAATTAAAATAACGTCTAAAACCATATAAGAATGGTTACTTGAAAATGATTACGGTAAAGATACCCGATGAATGGGTAGGATTTGGAAAGAATGCGTAAACCAAGAGACGGGAACGCGAAATAGAAAGTCAAAAGACTCGGAATATGATTCATGACTAAAAGACAATGAGAATTTTCAAACAAAAATGTTAATAACTACGCTCAACTATTTTAAAGTTGAACGGGTTGAATAAAGAATGGATTTTGACGTTCACAAGTGATGAAATTTCACACGAACAAGTCAAACGAGATAAATAAGGTATAAAAACTTGGTAGTGAAAGTAAGTGCAAATTGAATAATGGAAGCGCGAAACAATAAAGAACCCGGGTAATGGGTCGTAAAGAAGTATAGGTAAGAACCGGGTAACGGTAAGCGTAGAACAAACCGACGTGTAAATGACGTAAAGAGTCATAAAGTCGGAAGATTAGTCCAAGAGTAAACGAACGAAGCTTTAGACTACGGTCAAGGCCATCTAAATTCAAAAGCGAAAAATAAATGATTCCAAACATAATAAAAGATGCTTTGGCGCTATATATGTATAGATACATTTGAATATAGACATGGATAAAAGACGATCTTCGGGATTATAAATAGTGTTAAAGTCTACGGGACCAAAAAGACCTTCGGGTCACAAATAGAAAGAAACGAATTTTTGAGGTTCTCACCTTAAAAAGGTGAAAATCTAAAGAAAAAGCTTACGAGGCTAAGTAAAAGAACTTGCGGGTCACTAGGATAAAGCGTGGAAAACTGGTTACAGTTCTCCATGTAAAATAATAACAGCCAGGAATAAAACTTAGACATAAATTCCTAGACATGAGGGAAAGACATAAGACAGAGAAAACGTAAACCAAAAATTTAGTTTTAAGTCAAAAGCAATGTTTTAACAAACATAAGTAGTATAAGGCGGTTTAGAAAATCCTAAACACACATAAGGCAACAGATGGCAAAATAATATACCCTGGTGACGGGGTATGAAGTGATGGCGACTAATTAGTCTAGCCGGTAAAACTTTTCAAAGTCAAGAAAACGTTATGGCAAATACAAAGAGCTTGTTAATATAAGACAAGCGCGGAATAAACTTGTTATCAGATTGATGAGACTAAGTGGTCAGGTGAAAACTCGGTCAATAAGGATAATGCATATAAGATAACAAAAAACGGCCCGCGAGGCCTTATACATGAAAGACGTACGTGTCAATATAAAGGAAAACATTAGATCGAAAAGAATGAGTGAATGTCTTGAAAACGAAACTAAGATCGTTTAGTCTAAATTAAAAGAAATACGTAAATAAGGTTTCGGGGACGAAACCTCTTTAGGGGGGGGGGGGGGGTAGACTTGTAACACCCCGAAAACGGGTTTGGTAATCAAACCCCGTTAATACTAAAGGACGGGTAAAGCACCGTTAGTGGTAAAATTTACCCGGAGAATATTAGGATTTTTAAAGTAAACAAACCTAATATTTATTAAAAAGTTAAATAAAGGCCTATGGATAAATAAGGTTTATAAAAGGCCCGAGTTAACGGGACTTAAAATAAACTTAGTTGTAGATTCCCCGAATCCACTATGATAACTAGGAATGCCAAACCTAGTTAATAAACGGGAATATTGTTAAAAATAATTAAGTTGTGACCTAATTTATAACTAACCAAACATGAGGGACCAAAATGGGATAACTTGAAAATGGTTTTATTAAACTAAATAAAATAACACAACACACACACACACACACACACACACACACACACAAGAGTGTGTGTGGTGCGTGTTCTGGATCGACCAGGAAGGGCTCCAAGGAGCCAAAACCCTAACTCAACCAAATCCAACAAATTGAAGGTCGATTCTAGCCCCAAATCAATGCATGAACGCGAATTCGTGATCGCCTCGATGAAGGGATCATAAGGTATGCCAAATTTCATTATTTAGTTCCATCTTAAATTCTTGGTGAACATATGAAATCGAAAATTTGGCTTGTATGATTGAAGTTTGGATGAATTTAGGATGAAATCATGTCTAGGAGCAAACCCTAGACAATAATTTATTGGATTAGTGTTCATAGATATGAAATCCACAACCATCCATTTATGTGTTAAATGGGTTTTGTAGAAATATGATGAACACTTGAATTAAGGTGTTAAATGGATGAACATTGATGTTGTAATGCTAGTTCTAGGTGCAGTTCATGTACACTAGACATGGAGGTTTGAATTTGATGATTAAAACTTGGTTAAAACGATAACCATGAACTTGATAAAAGAAGTATACGAATTTCGCCCATAAGGTGTTCGGTAAAATGCCTAAGTGAAATTGGGTACCTACTAGTTCGTAGATAGAACTTGATTAGAATAAGTATTTGGATAAATGTCTAATGACATGGTGAAACGGGTTTCGTCTATAGATGAAAACCCGTAGATTTTGCGTAATGAAAGAATAATGTAACGTTAATAATTGAGGGCTTAGATAACTTAGTGTTAAAATAGCGTGAACTCGGAATAAATATTAGTTCAAGTGGTGGCCTAAGAATAGAGCCATCAAGTAAAGGGCGGAACACCAATATAAGTTTGTTAAAATTTAGTTGCTCAATTTCACATGCTAAAAGGCGTCTTGACTCTTAGAAAGTCAAACCGACCTATAATAGAGTTCGGTAAGAAAAGTAGTATAAAGTGTCATAAGGCGTAAAGGTTACGATCTAGAACGACTAACCTAATCACCTTGTGAACACTATATGATAGTTTGACTCTTGACAAGCAAGATGGAGGCTTGGGGAAGAAGCGGGTCAAACGGATCGGGTACGTGGAAAAGAGCATAACCGGATGCAAGGTAAGTATAGCTTACACTAGTCATATATTTTAGAATGTTCTTTTGTCGTATTAATTACGAATAAGATAAATGCCTAATTGAGATATGGTGTTCCGGCGTGTAGTCGTACGGAACAAGATAACCAAATAGGATAAGAAACCGTATTGATGGTTAATAATGAGTTAAATCGGTAATTTGATCATGTTATGACGAATGAAATATGTACTTTTAAAAGTTACCATATAAGGTAAATCATGATAACTAATAAGGGTAAAATTGTAATTTGGTCACTCGTTGACAATAATTGTTGGTTTTGAAAGATACTTATTTCGTAAGCCTTAATAGGCCAAAAAGCATTAAGAGGTGATTTATAATTAAAACGACCGTGCGATGTAAACCGGAGCGAGTCATGTAGACGAGACGACAATAAGCTTCATCTCGCCAATATAATCGGTCATTCAGACCAAACGGGTCAAAAGGTGAAAATATCACTCTTTGACAATATAGACTAATGGTTTGTTGAGTTGTATGATTACAGAAATAATTATCGAGTGGATATTTACATCGCTATTACTTAGCAGCTATTGAGGCAGGGTATTTAAATGGGTCAATATAATGATCCGAACTAGGTACGCATAATAGAATAACTCTCATTTAAACGTAAGGTTTAATGAGAGTTAATCGGAGTCTAAAATAGATTTTTGGTTACTTCAATGGGTAAACTGAATGTTACAAATGGTGGTCATTTCATTTGAAAGGCCTAATGACTTTCAAACAAAATCATAGTTGAAAAGAGGGCTTATGGGTCAAACATGTTTACAAAAATCTCTCATCGTTAATGAAGGGCCAAAATGGACCAAAACGTCCTTATAAGTTAAACTAAGCAAACAACCCTTAAAGGTTGTTTGGAAACGAGTTTTATGATTAGATAAATACTTAGGACAAGTATAGAAGTTGAAAGATGTAATACGTTAGTCAAATGGCTCCATTTGAGCCTTTGCCATAAAATAATGAGTTGAGGGGTAAAACCCAGTTTATATAGATTACCATAGTAAACCCACCATAAATACAGTTGTGATGGAAAATTTTATGATAAGAAACGTGGTAATGTAATGCTAGAAGCAATCAAAAACGATTTTAAGCTAGAAAATGCTTAAATGCCCTTAACGGGTCAAAATAAGCACTTGAGCGTAAACGAGTTCTAATTACGTAAGAAACTCGTGACTTGAACCTAACATGATAGGAGATATTGAAATTATGAATTTCCTGAGTTTAGAGAGCATACAAACCTGTTTTTGTTTGATTTATACATGAACGGGTCAAAACAACAAATGTGAAGAACATGTAGTAGCTACCGTAAGTTACGGTAGCAACGAAAGTTGTTACGGTGGTATTATACTGCCTTACGGCAGCCCCTGAAAGCCTAGTGGCAACCGTAAGTTACGGTGGCGCCCCGTTATTTTGTTAAGTTTTGTTTCGCGAATCCGTTTAAACAAGTTTTAAACCACGTATGACTAAAATCATTTCATGTTTATGGAATGTAGGTTGCCTAGTAGTACCGGATGACGACCGAGCCCGATGAAGAACCGAACACGATCGAGATCAAAGCTTCCGCGAATAGTTTCATCGTCACATTTTAAAACGGCGAATTAAGTTACAAAATGTTGGAATGATTTATTTAATAAAATGTTTAAACAAACTCATATTTTTAAGTGTATATTAAATCTTAATACACTATTATAGTCGAAATTTATTGGTTAACCGATTAAAATGGATTAAGGGTCTTACAAGAATGGTGGAACAGTATCCTCCAGTCTAGGGGAAGTGATAGGGTTTACAATATAGAATTGGAGGAATTTAAGAATATGGTAGAAATAAAATTTTGCCCTCCTATTGAAAAGAAACAGATAGCAAATAAGTTCCTAAACCTTAGAATGACTGGGGTTGATAGTAAGGGTTATACTACGTTATTCTTCGATTATGCTAGGATAGTGCCAACCCTTGCATCACCATAACCAATATTAATCTCCCGTTATATCTGTGGATTAATCAGTGAAATTAGGCATGTAGACAAGACAGCTATACCTCAAACCATAGAAGAAGCCGGGAACTAACAAACACATTGACTGATGAATTAGTACGTACGCGAGAAGAGGATCAGAGGAGAAACCTAGCTCAAAGGCTTACCCAAGAATTTCGTTATGGAAATTCCAACCGTGGGAAAAATGTAGGTTCTACCGCTGCAACATACTGCAAATCTTGCAAGAAGAAGCATTCAGGAAAATGCTCCACTTACCGCAATTTCTGCAAGATACCTGGACACAAGGAAGAAGATTGCAGGAAGAAACCTAATAATGGAATGTGCTTCAACGGTGGAGAAAAAGGTCACATCAAGCCGAACTGTCTAAAGCTAGCTCCAGCTACGAACACCAAGAATACTAAAAATGCTAGAGGATTTGTTCTGACCGCAGAAGAAGCAAAGATGATCCCGAATGTGATCGCCGGTACGTTTTTAGTTAATGATGTTTTTGCTAAAGTATTATTTGAATCTGGTGCGAACCAAAGTTTTATTAATACTTCATTTTGCAAACTTCTCAATCAACCATTAACTAAACTTCCACAAGAATGTCTAGTAGAGACAACAAATGGGGAAACCATTAAGATTTCTGAAATCTTGCAGGGAGCAAGAATAGAATTTCTAAATCAAAAATTTATTGCCAACCTTTACCCAATGAATCTGGCAGGATTTGATGTTGTATTAGGAATGGATTGGTTAATAGCCAACAAAGCCAGTATTTTATGTGATCAAAAGTCAATCAAAGTAAATTCACCAAAGGGTGAAAAGATCACAATTAAAGGAGATAAGCCCTCTAGATCCACAAAATTCATCTCTGTGATGAAGACAATAAGTTATATAAGAAAAGGATCATTACTGTATTTGATTTCTATAATCACTAACACTAATGGAAAAGAATTAAAGGATATTCTAGTAGTATCTCAATTTTCAGATGTATTTCCAGAAGAATTACCAGGACTACCTCCAGATAGGGAAGTCGAATTCAGAATCCATCTACTACCAGGAACAACACCAATTGCCAAAGCACCCTACCGTTTGGCACCCGCAGAAATTCAGGAACTGTAGAAACAGTTAGACGAGTTGTTGAAAAAAAAAGATTCATACAGCTAAGTTCATCGCCATGGGGAGCACCGATCCTATTCGTCAGAAAGAAGGACAGATCAATGAGTATGTGCATTGACTACCGTGAATTGAACAAGGTCACGATTAAGAATCGGTACCCATTACCAAGAATCGATGATATGTTCGACCAGTTGCAAGGAGCACGATTTTTCTCTAAAATTGATTTACGATCAGGATATCATCAATTAAAGGTACAGGAAGAGGACATTCCTAAGACCGCTTTCAGGACAAGGTATGGCCATTATGAATTTACTGTCATGCCATTTGGTTTAACCAATGCCCCAGCTGCATTTACGGACATGATGAACCCAATATGTAAGCCATATTTGGATAAATTCATAATTGTCTTTATAGATAATATTCTTATTTATTCTAAAAGTAAAGAGGAACATGCAAAGAATTTGCTCGCACTTCTAAGTTTATTGAGAAAAGAAAGGCTTTATGCTAAGTTTTCGAAGTGTGAATTTTGGTTAGAACAGGTACAGGTTTTTTGGACGTTTAGTCAATCATGAAGGAATTCATGTAGATAGATTGAGGTGATTACTAAATGGAAAACCCCTGAGTCACCAACCAAGGTTAGAAGTTTCTTAGGATTGGCCGATTATTATAGAAGGTTTATTTGAGATTTTTCTAGAATAGCCATTCCCTTAACTAAGTTAACCTGTAAATCTGTTAAGTTTGAATGGGGATCAAAACAAGAAAAGCCTTTAGAATTCTTAAGCAAAGATTGACTAATGCACCCATATTAGCATTACCAAAAGGAACTGAAGACTCTGTAGTCTATTGTGACGCTTCTAAGTTAGGCTATGGATGTGTGCTAATGCAATGTCAAAAGGTTATAGCCTATGCCTCTAGACAACTTAAGAATCATGAAGAGAATTATTCAACCCATGATCTAGAATTAGGAGCTATAATTTTTGCCCTTAAAATTTGGAGACATTACCTTTACGGTAGTAAGTTTACCATTTTCACCGACCATAAGAGTTTAAGGTATGTTTTCGGGCAAAAGGAGTTGAATATGAGACAAAGAGGCTGGATGTAGATACTTAGTGACTATGATTGCAATATCCAGTACCATGCGGGAAAGGCAAATGCAGTAGCGGATGCTTTAAGTCAAAAGTATCATGAAAAACCAAAAAGAGTACGTTCACTTAAACTAAATCTGCAAGTAGATTTAAATGAACAGATTAGAAAGGCACATGAATCAGTAATCAAAGATGATACTGAAAAATTGAAAGGAATGATTAAGGAATTAGAACAAGGAACAGATGGAATTTGGAGATTTCATAAGAAAAGAATGTGGATACCTAAATTAGGAAACCTACGCCACTGTATATTAGAAGAAGCCCATAAGTCTAAATATACGATGCATCCTGGAAATGATAAAATGTATCAGGACTTAAGGAAGAATTTTGGGTGGATAGGAATGAAAAAGGATATAGCAGCTTATGTTACTAAATGTTTAACCTGTTCACAAGTTAAAGTTGAACACCAGAAACCCTCAGGTTTATTGCAGCAGTTAGAAATGCCAGTTTGGAAAAGGGAATTGATAACAATGGATTTTGTTACCAAATTACCCAAAACAAGAAAAGGTAATGATACATTCTGGGTAATTGTAGACAGGCTAACTAAATCAACTCATTTCCTACCAATGAAGGAAACTTTCAGTATGGGACAATTAGCTAAATTATATGTAAACGAAATAGTTTCATTACATGGAATTCCTTTATCAATTGTCTCTGACAGGGATAGTCGCTTTACCTCTCATTTTTATACAAGTTTCCAAAAAGCAATGGGAACCAAGTTGAATCTAAGTACCACTTATCATCCTCAAATGGACGGACAAAGCGAAAGGACAATTCAGACAATGGAGGACATGCTTAGAGTTTGTGTAATTGATTTCGGAGGTAATTGGGACGATCACTTACCATTGATATAATTTTCTTATAATAACTGTTATCACACAAGTATCAATGCTGCACCATTCGAAGCACTTTATGGACGAAAGTGTCGAACGCCAGTCTGTTGGGCAGAAATTGGAGAAAAGCAACTATCCGGACCTGAGATAGTACAAGAAACAACAGACAAGATCATTCAAGTCAAGGAACGACTGAAAGAAGCACGTGATCGACAAAAGAGTTATGCAGATAATCGACGAAAGCCATTGGAATTTCAAGTAGGAGACAAAGTGTTATTGAAAGTCTCTCCTTGGGAAGGAGTAGTAAGATTCATCAAAAGGGGAAAGCTAAGCCCCAGGTATGTTGGACCTTTTGAGATTATTAGAAAAAATAGGACCTGTAGCTTATCAGCTACAACTGCCAGAGGAAATGGCAGGTATACATGATGTATTTCATGTATCTAATCTCAAGAAATGCTTAGCTGATAAATCACTGATGGTACCTCTTAAGGATATAGAGGTAAATGAACAACTAAAATTTGTAGAAAGACCTCTACAGATTGAAGACAGGAAAGTTAAGAACCTCAAGCACAAGAGATTGGTTTTAGTCAAGGTAAAATGGGACTCCAAAAGATGACCAGAATATACATGGGAGCTTGAATAAAAAATGAAGAAGAAATATCCACACTTGTTCCAGTAAATCTCGAGGACGAGCTCTTAAACAAGGTGGGGAGGATATAACAACCCTCCAAAATAATTTACGACACCCCTAATATATTTAAAGTGTCCTTATATGTCTTAAAATACACCCCAATTGCGAAAACGAAGCCCAAAATACTTTACATAATTAAAAATAAAATAAAAACAAGAAAACAGTATCGCTCGCGGGCCACGTAGACCCCTTAGGGATCTTACGCGGGGCGCGACAACTCAACCACCAGGCCGCACCAGGTGTTGCCACGTGGCACAATGCGTGTGAAGGCTAGATCGATGACTGGGCCAGGCTAGGGCCTACCCAGCCTACTACGCGAGCCGCGTAGCCCTTGGCAACAATTTACGTGGGGCGCGACGAAGTCCAAATGCAGCCCTATAAACAGAGGCCATCAGCTTTCACTTTCGATCGTTCAATCTCTTTCTCTCTCATGAATTTCTATATAGTCAAAGTGATTTTCGGGCATAATACCCCCCTAATTAACGAAGTTCTGCCCCGTTGTAAGTATCATAACCCCAGTTACGTATTAGA
>JARYGA010004958.1:0-27977 GCA_030545235.1 Helianthus tuberosus
CTGATCTTCAGAAGGAACTCCAAGATGCCAAGACCAAGACGGCTAAACTTCTGATCGACCTGGACTATGAAAAGCATGATCTCATAGAAGGTGCAAAGGTCTCTGCTGCCATCACAATGTACCAGACAAAACTTCAGATGGCCCAGGAAGCTCAAGATCCTAACTTCGACAGAAGCAGCTGGGATGTTGAGGGCTGGAAAGCAAGGTTAGCTGATCTTGAAGATGATGAAGAGGCTGAGGAGGTTCTGGCAATTGAGGCTGGAGGCAAAGGTGAAGGTTGCGAAACAAGTGGAGCTGGAGGTGGTGATGCAGGGAAGGTTTAGGCTGCATGATTGGGCGATGATGGAAACTTCTAGACATAGCCGGAGCCCAATTTTTTAGTTTGATGGTTGTTTTGTTGAACAATTTGATGGTTTGTACTGAACAATAGTTTTAGGATTAAGGATCATGTATGATCCTTTGGACAATAGGCAGGATTGCAAATGGTGGAGGGATCCTCTGTTTGGGGGATGAAGCCATTGTGATCCTGCCGCCTTTATATTCCTCCACTACTTTTTGAACCTATTATCATGGACACCCTTTACCTACCCCAGCGGACGGGCCACGTATTGCTGGTAGATGCTCGGGGTAGGTAATTTTGACAACCTTTAAAGGGCTAGTCTTTTGTTAATAAATAAAATCTTAATCTTTTGTCGCTTATCTTGTATTGTTATCCTTTTTGTCTCTTTAATTCTCCTTTGTTTTGATGTACACTTATTGAATAAACAATTTTTAATAAGTCAGATTGAGAATATTTAGGATATGATCCATGATCAAATATCCTATAGTTAAAGAATCCCAAAAAGTAATATATTTTAAGGATCACAAGTTTAGTTGTCAGATTTTAAGGGTTATTCAAATAAACAATGAATAGAATTGAAAATAGTTAAGGATCATACCTGAGGATCCAAGTTAGGATCCTAACCATAATCAGGATAACTATAAGATAAACCTTAGAGAGAAGTAAGGATCAAGGATCCCTAGTTGCTTATCTTCAAGGACCTGAAATAGAGTATAACTTGGGACTAAGCCAATATAAGATAAGAGTTAGCAACTGGGGACAAGCCCAAAGATAACTGGGGACAAGCCCAAGGATAACTGGGGACAAGCCCAAGGATAACTGGGGACAAGCCGAAGGATCGTTTGTAAACTGGAGTATGGCCCTAACTGGCGACTATCCAAACTTAGTGACATGAAAATGCCAAAACCTTAGCTAACGTGAAAACGTTACAAACCTTAGGAACGGATGTATGGTACGTCTACCATTATACGTAGGATCCTAGGTATAGCCAGTACAATGGAATTATCAGCCCCTAAAGCGAGTACTGGTCCCACTGCCTTGAACCATACCAGGATCATCATGCGCTACAGGCGGAACTGGGGTCAAGCCCAAATAACTGGGGTTAAACCCAAGGAACGGATTGCTTCTGCAGATAACCAATACTGTGCTAAGGATACCTGAACTTTCAAAACTTAAAATCACGTGAGAGATGGATAAAGGACACATGATCCTTATCCTTATATGAGAAAATAAGGAAATGAAATAGTTCAAGATTAGGATATTACCAAAGTAAGAATCACCTATACTTTAAGGATCCTTCTAGGATACTCCTAACGTAAGGATCATCTTCCATGAGGATCATGCTCACATGAAATATTTCTTCTAGTGGATAGGATTCCAAGCTCTTGGTAGCAAATCACCTTCCATGGTTAGCAATCTATATGCCCCCTTTCCTGCTTCAGCTTCAATCAAATAAGGGCCTTCCCATTTTGGAGCCAATTTTCCATCAGCAGGATTGGTGGTATTCTGAAATGATTTCCTTAATACCATATCTTCGACTTGAAACTTCCTGATCCTGACATTTTTGTTGTAAGCACCAGCCATTCTTTGTTGATATCTGGCCATCCTTATCCTAGCGAGATCCCTGATTTCTTCAATAGTATCCAGGTCTTGAGCCAAGTTCTCATCATTTTCTTCAGGATCACGAGTACTTATTCTAGCAGTTGGAACCACCATTTCTGTTGGGATCACTGATTCTGCCCCAAATACCAAAGAGAATGGTGTTTGACCAGTAGCATTCTTAGGGGTTGTCCTATCAGCCCAAAGTACATAAGGTAGTTCTTCTGCCCATTTCCCTTTCTTAGATCCAAGCTTCTTCTTCAAATTGTTGATGATGATCTTGTTGGATGATTCTGCTTGACCATTAGCTTGTGGGTGGACTGGTGTTGATGTTATCATCTTAATCCCCCAGCTGTCACAAAAGTTAGTGGTTCTGCCCCCAATAATTTGGGAACCATTATCACATATAATTTCAGAAGGAATACCAAATCTAGTTATAATATTTCTTTTAATGAAGGATATAACTTCCTTTTCTCTGACTTGGGCAAAAGCTTCAGCCTCTATCCACTTGGAAAAGTAATCAGTCATAGCTAGCATGAACACTTTTCCACCAGGTGCCTTAGGGAGCTTACCAACTATATCCATACCCCATCTCATAAATGGCCAAGAGGAGGATATAGGGTGCAATAATTCAGCTGGTTGATGAAGGATATTGCTGTGTCTCTGACAAGGATCACATCTCTTAGCATACTCCACAGCATCTCTCTTCATGGTTGGCAAATAGTATCCTGTCCTCAGTATCCTTGAGAATAATGCTCTGCCCCCAGTGTGGTTTCCACAATCTCCTTCATGGAAGTCTTTTAAAACTTCTTGGATTTCAGGATCCTCAATGCATCTCAAGTATGGTCCTGCAAGAGATCGTCTATACAACATATTATTTAAAATTGTGAATTGAGATACCTTAATTTTGAAAGCCCTAGGGTTTTCTCCTGTAGGAATCTCTCCATGTTGTAAGTATCTCATGATTGGTGAGATCCATGATCCTGATCCTGGATGGGATTGAGTATCCTCACTAGGGATAAATGCAGAATTATTTCCTACCTCCATAGCCACATGATCCTCGATAGTCGGGGTCAGGATATGGATAATAGGGATCTTGATATCCTCCGGGATCTTCAAGGATGATCCTAAGTTAGCCAATGCATCAACTTCTGTGTTTTCTTCCCTTGGTACCTGTGTCAAACTAAAGAAAACAAAGGAGAGTGCCAATTCTTTGACTATCTCTAAATATTTGGTTAGTTTTCCACCTTTAACAGCATAGGATCCATTAAAGTGGTTTGTAATTAACAATGAATCTACATGTACCTCAAGATACCTGATCCCCATATGCTTAGCAATTTGCAAACCAGCAATTAAGGCTTCATATTCAGCCTCATTGTTAGTGGTTTGGAACTCACAAGCTATAGAGTGGGGTATTATGTCCCCCTGTGGCGATTTTAGTAGTATTCCAAGCCCTGTGCCTTTGACGTTTGAGGATCCATCAGTATAGAGTATCCAAGGATCCTTGGTCTCCTCTAGCTGCTAGACTTCTAACTCAGCTTCTTTTTGTAAATCACTACTGAAATCAGCCACAAAATCAGCTAATGCTTGGGATTTGATGGCTGTCCTAGGCTCATATCTTATGTTATAGGCACTAAGCTTCACCGCCCACTTAGCCATCCTTCCTGACATCTCTGGTTTCCTGAGGACATTCTGGATTCGGCATCAAGTAAACTTTTACTTACATAATAGACAGGATGTTGTGTACCTTCGTGATCCTTAACAAGGACCGCACTTACTGCTTTTGAGGATACTGCAAGATACAAGGATAGCACATCGCCTTTTTCTGGTTTCATCAAGGCCGGGGCTGAGGAAAGGTAATCTTTGAGAGCTCTTAAGGCATTTTCATGCTTCTCAGTCCACTCAAATTTCTTGTTCTTCCTTAGGATATCATAGAATTCTTTGCACTTCTCTGAGGATTTGGATATGAATCTGTTCAAAGCTGCAATCCTGCCTGTTAGCCTTTGGACATCCTTAGCGTTGGCCGGAGATTTGATATTCACTATAGCATTGATTTGTTCCGGGCTAGCTTCAATGCCTCTCTTGGTCACCATGTATCCTAAGAATTTACCTGCTTTAACACCAAAGTGACATTTTGAAGGATTAAGTTTCATGTTATATTTGTCAAGGATATCGAACGCTTCCTCCAAGTCCCTTAGGTGATCCTCAGCCTTTATTGATTTTACCACCATATCGTCTATGTAAACCTCCATGGTTTGTCCAATCTGATCCTTGAACATCATATTCACCAGCCTTTGATAAGTTGCACCTGCATTTCTTAGTCCGAACGGCATAGCAATATAGCAATATATATACCAGTTGGAGTCATGAAGGCTGTATCCTCTTGATCGGATGGTTCCATTTGGATTTTTTGAAATCCAGATGAAGCATCCATAAAAGTTAACAGTTCATGACCCGCAGTTGCATCCACCATGGAGTCAATGTGGGGTAATGGGAAAGGATCCTTGGGACATGCCTTATTTAAATCGGTAAAATCGACACATACCCTACACTTTCCGTTTTTCTTTTGAACAACAACCACATTGGCCAACCATCTTGGATACTTGACCTCTCTAATCATACCTGCCCGGAGCAATTTCTCTACCTCTTCCTGGATAATGGCATTTCTTTCTGGTGCAAACTTTCTTCTCCTTTGATGGATTGGTTTGAAGGACCTATCAATGCCAAGTTTGTGATTAATTACATCTTTAGATATGCCTGTCATGTCTTCGTGTTTCCATGCAAAGGTAGTCTTTCTCCTTTTGAGGAAGGATATGAGGTCTTCTTTCATATCGCCAAGGATCCCTGATCCGATATAGATTTTGGATTCAGGATCATGAGGATCCATGAGGATTTCTACCACATCCTGTTCTCTTGCCTCCAAGACATCCCTTGGAGGATACTTTGATTGCTATTGCTCCCTTGACTTCGAGGCTGGTTTCATCGATGAAGTATAGCAATTCTTAGCTTCCTGTTGATCACTATCAATCTTGACTATTCCCCAAGGACTAGGGAGCTTCACACATTGATGGTAAGTAGATGGGACTGCCTTCATATCGTGTATCCAGGGCCTGCCAAGGATAACATCACAACAAGATAAACAGTCAATAACACAAAATTTTTGATAAGAGTGTAGGCCTTCGATGTATATTGGGAGCTTAATGTCCCCCAGGGTATTCTTTGTTTCGCCACTAAATCCCACGAGCACGGAGGATCTTGGTATAATATCAGATTCAGGGATACCCATCTTCTTTAGAACATCAAGCTGGAAATGTTCACTGAGCTTCCTCTGTCTATAAGGATCCTGCGGACAAAATGGTTAGAAATGAAAAGAGTAATAACTAAACCATCGTGATGAGGATCCTGGATATCAACACGATCATCCTCATCAAAGGTTATGACTTTTCCTTCGGAGACACTTGATGTTCGAACGGGTCTTTCTCCATTATCCATTTTAGTTTCCTTTGCATGCCTTTTAGCTGCTGAGAAGGATGTGCCACAAATGTCTGATCCTCCAGAAATAAAGTTTATTACTTGTGCGTCTGCTGGAGGGGCTGGAGCCTTCTCAGGGATCCTTTCAGGATCCTGAGTCCTTGACTTTTTTCTTCCCAACAATTCTTTCAGATGCCCCTTGCTCAACAAGTATCCAATTTCCTTTCTTAGTGCAATGCATTCTTCTGTGAGATGCCCAAAATCTTCATGGTATGCACACCACTTTGATTTATCTTTGGTTGCAGCTGGTCTGTCATTTTTTCTTGGCCATCTGGCTTTATCACCTAGATTCTGCATCGCAAGGATTAGTTCATTGTTATCAACAGAAAAACAATATTCAGAGATTGGAGGATAGTCCTCATCATCCTCTTCTTGATCAACAGCATGCACGTTCTGGTTATCAGATCTGTTGTAGGATCTGAACTTGTTGTTCCTGAATGAGGATCCTTGCTTATCCTGCTTTGAGGATCTTGCTAACCTCTCCTGGATCCTTTTGTCATCCTCTAGCCGGATGAACCTAAGTGCCCGGGTTCTTACCTCATCTAGGTTCCTGCATGGTGTCATAACAAGATCATCATAGAACAATGAATCCCTAAGCAATCCCATCTTGAAGGCCTCAACAGCCGTGGCTATATCCAAGTTGGGAATGTCTAAGGATTCGTTACTGAATTTGGTAATGTAATCCCTTAATGATTCATTATAACCCTGGGTTATCCTATATAGATCACTAGTTAATCGTTCAAATTTCCTACTACAAGAAAACTGATTATTAAATAGGTTAACTAGATTAGCAAATGAGGTAATAGAGTAGGGGGGAAGACTTAGCAGCCATTTGAGAGCTGATCCAGTAAGAGTGGATCCGAATCCCTTGCACAGGCATGCTTCCTTTAACCTTTCTGGAATTGGATTGATCTCCATCCTCTCCCTGTATTGTGCTATGTGTTCTTCAGGATCCGTCGAACCGTCATACAGCTTCATAGTTGGGACATGGAACCTCTTGGGTATCTCAGCATCACAGATTGGTGGTGCAAAACGAGATATCTTGTGACTCCCATCTGCGATCTCTGAGATAGGTTTGACCACTCCTGGAACACTTGATATCATATCCTTCAACTTTTGCAACTCTCTGGCCATGGCATGATTGATACCTGGATCCTGCATAAGGCCATGGTTAGTAGTATAAGAATTATTAAAAGTGTTACCTCCCATTGGATTCAGATTAGGAAGAATGGATGTTAAACCATATTGTTGGGCCTCTGGAATGATCGAAGGACCAGTAGAAGCATTGGTCTGCATTGGAATAAAATCTCCCTGATGGACATCTAAACTTCCTGTTTGCAAACTCCTCAAGGATCCTGGCATCTGGAAGGATCCCGGAAACTGGGACGATCCTGGAACAAAGGAGGATCCTTGAACCTGGGATGATCCTAGAACAAAGGAGGATCCTTGAACCTGGGATGATCCTGGAACAAAGGAGGATCCTTGAACCTGGGATGATCCTGGAACAAAGGAGGATCCTTGAACCTGGAATGATCCTGGAACAATGGAGGATCCTTGAACCTGGGATGATCCTGGAACAATGGAGGATCCTTGAACCTGGGATGATCCTGGAACAATGGAGGATCCTTGAACCTGCTGCGCTCCTGAGTATCCTCCTGAATTCGTGAGGGACCCCATATGCTGAGGATAGGATCCTGCTGGCTGGAAATATGAACCCGATGCCTGGGTCACTGCCGTTGTTCCGTAGTGCATTCCTTTTGGTCCACCCACATATTGAACATCTGGAACCACTGATGGCTGAGAAGTAATCACCGGAGTATCAAAATTCAAAGATCTGGGCATCAGTGGGGAATGATCCTCTGCCGTTTTCTTTTGTTTCTTGAGATCTCCGATTTCTTTGAGAATCCTTTAATTGGTCTTATCCTGTTGCTGTATATGATCCTTCATCTGCAAAATCAAAGTAAACATGTCACTAGTAGTGGGAGTGTAAGTAGCAGAAGAAGTTGGAGGTTTTGAGAAAATGGGAGTTGGTTTCTTCGCAGCATTCTTAGCATTCTTCTGGGATCCAGAAGGTGGTGGAGGCAAAGGGGGAACGCCTTGTGAAGAACTGAATGAGGGCATCAAATTTGAAGCATTCTTCGCTAAGGAAGCCATTTGCTTGGTTGTAGTGAAACGAAATGAGCACAGAAACACGAGTTTTTCTAAGAATGAAGCACCAATTGCCCCACGGTGGGCGCCAAACTGTTTTGGTCAAAAATTCTGATGAGGATAATGTAACCAAACTCTTAGTTACGGGGAATGATGCTTGAAATGTGGAACAATGATAAGGATCACTTCAATGTAAATTGCACAAACGACACAAGGATTTATACGGGGAAAAAGCCCTTGATCAAGAGTTGATCTCCGGCACAAAAAACCCCGGGTGATGGAAACTACCGATCACCAAGCTTAAATAAATCAATAAATGTTTACAACTTCGGATAGTAACGAGCTAGGTACAAGGATCACTATGGCGAAATGTGTAAAAGCGAATGAAACTGTTGAGTATTTACCGAGAGCTTCAAGAGTGCAATTGTACGAGAGTGTGTGTAGCTGAAAATGGCTAAGTGTTCTAATTCTAGCTCGTCACCCCTTTAAAAATAGAAGTTAACTATAATAACAAACTATCCGACTTTTGTGCCAAGCTCCCACGTTCTCCACAACGTCCATTTCCAATCAAACGTGTGCGAAATACCCGTGCAATATTCCATAGTAACGTTTCCAAGACCAAGTCAAGCTTGCTACTCCTGCAATATAATACGAAATACAAACAAACAATCGTTAGTATGAGGATCCTTAAGGTGATCCATGATCCTGATCCTAAAGCTCTTCTGAGGATCACTATCTGTCACAGAAGTAAGGATCATTAATTAGGATAACAAGTAAGGATCACTAATTGTTAGAAAATCCTCCCCTAACACATATCAACTCTTGTTCGATTTTAAGCTTTAAATCGCTTTCTGGAGGGTTATACGCGCTCTGATGCGTAAATATAACCAGTTTAATCCAACAAACACTCCGGAATAGTGAAATAGGCTTAAGATACCTTAAATAACCTTTACATAACTTAGAAATAAGTTTTGAAGGCTTTGGTATGGCAAAAACAAGTTAATTCGCTTACAGGGACTAAACATGACAAACAGCGAAAGTATGCCAATTTGAACTATAACAAACATTCCGGAACATGACCATAAGTTAAACATACCATAAATATCCTTCACATAGCTTATAAATAGGCTTTGAGGGGTTCGGTGTGCTAAAATAAACTTTTGGGTCATTCAGGGACTAAAAGCGTCAAAAAGTGCCCAAGTTTGCACTTTCGCGCATAACTTACGTTCTGAATACATCCGGACATCCAAAAATTTATGTAAGCACTAAAACATTTTATTTTAGTGTTTGGCATAAGAAAAATCCATTCGTCGCGTCATTTGGATCGTTTTTCGCGCTTATGCGCATTCCGTCGTAATTAAGCGAACATCGCGATCGTACGACCAAACAAACCAACATCCGGCATATTTTGAGCATGTTTCATGTCCACAATGAATAGGCATCATTTTAGGGCCTTAAAGTTGGCTCTACGGGCCTTAGAAGTGTCGGAAATGGCATAAACACATAACAGGGACTGAAACTGTCATTTAACAAACTTGGTTCTGATCAGACATGGCCATGCGGCCTGCGTAAGGTTTGTGTGCATCTTTACGCGGCCCGCGTTAGGGTCTCAGATCAGATAAGATCGATTTGTCAGCAGATTACAGCTGTTTAACCCACAACCACAAACCCACACTTGCCCTTTCAGCTCATTAGGGGTCATTTTTAGTTACCACAATTTTCCAACAAGTGTACGCACGAGATTCGATCACGTTATTCAAGAAACGATCTTAACGGTTCGGGAAATACTATAAATACCCCACCCCCATTTGCTTCAAACCCACAAGAATCTGATCAAAAAGACTCTAAGTTGGAACCATTGTTTCATACCTGAGTTATTTTGATCTAGATTAGCATTCGGGGACCCTTCGTAAGTATTCCTTCGTTCTTTTATTGCTTTTCGAGTCCGAAAGTCAAACTTTGTTTGACTTTCTGCGTTGACCAGTTTATGGTCAATGCGAAGTTCGTTTGAACTTCGCAACATGATTGTAATCACGATGGTTATAGTCCCTTGTGACTATGCCTACTGATTACCACGTTGTCTAGGGTCGTAAGGGTAAGCGATCTAATAAATCGCTTATACCTTCGAACCCGACCTATTTGGTCGATCATTAGGATCCGACCAAACACATTAGGTGACCATAGTATATAGGGAATAACCTTCCGAGGTTATACCTTATGGTCGCTTCGTTTAAGTAGTTGTATGATAGGTAGTTTATATGCCTTAGGTAAATTACCAAAATACCCCTTTGATGCCAAAATTCATTTTAAACATATGTAACATAACTTTTGACATCTAAACTAATTTGACAACAATATTAGACATGTTAAGGCATATGTTACTTGTCATAGGACTAGTTAGGCGGTCCGAACGCGTTTCACGCGAACGACGCGTTAAAGTAGCATAAGCTACCTAAACGGGTCATAATGGGTCGTAAGCACTATGTTAGGTTTCATTTAGTATGTAGGCTTTGTTAAACCATATTACCCGAGTCTCCATACTCGTTTGGTTTACGAACCCTCATTCTATCCTATCCTCCGATTTAGGTCCGGTTTATTAACATAGTTACCTATATTAGGTGCCGTTTGATTTCCGTGATCTCTAGCATTGCTTGGTGGTTATCTTAGGACTTCTGAGCAATCTCAAGTGAGTACATAGTTCTCCTATTTTACTGTTTTCCAAACTGTTTTGGGGTGAAGCATGTGTACCTATCTGTTATTTTCATGATTTCAAAGTATAATTGATTATACATGTTATTACTTATCATTTGACAAACTAAATGACTATCTATGGTTTAAACACTGATTTCTCAAAGAACATAAAATAAAATGTTGAATTGTACTTATTTTATGTTCACCAGACCGATTGTTAGTATGATATAGCGCTATAGGATTAGACACCCCATTCCTGTTGTCATGGAATGTCTGAAACCAATTTGTTTCTCCATCTAAATGGGATTGCCTTTGTGGTATCCTTATAGTCTCAAAGGTGTAGTTTGATGCACTAGGTCTGAATGAATTCTTAAATCACACCTTTAAAGCATATTTTGATATACTCCCAAAAGTATAGTTTGATATACTCCCATGTGTGATATTGTACAGAACCAACATATATATTTTTTATCAACAAACCAAAACATATTTTTATATGTTATTTATAAAACCCAAAGCATATTTTGATATGTTATTTATGAAACCAAAACATAGTTTAATATGTTATTTACAAATCCAAAGTATACTTTTAATATGCTACTATAAGGTTATTCGTTTAACCTTACATTATTTTACAAAGCATAACTTTTGATTTATTCAAACACTTTGTTTTGTACATTTTTACTTGTGGTTTAAGAAATCTCATTTTACTTACCATACATAACTTTTGTTTACACATTACATGGTTTACATTTAACTTGAGTTATACAGTAACATTGGACTATTGGTTTAAACATGAACATTCTATATTGGTGGTTTGGTTTGAGTAAGTGACTGAAGTAACGAGGCGTGTGTAATATGAAACAAGCATGGTGGATACGCCGCTGGTACTTCCTATATATAAGTGTTTGTATGGTATTACATATCGTAGCGTTATTTGAATCATTTCAATTTAAGTCATATAACATTTTATACAAATAATATACTTTTCATAAGACATTGTTTTACAACAACTTATCTTATACAAACTCATTTTACATGGTTATTCATTTAACCTTACATTTATTTATACATATCATCTGATCTTATTGTTTTTCAAACGATTTACAAAACAAATCAATTTACAAGGTTCATGACTAAACTTTATTAAACATTTTCTTAAACTTACAAGTCATGAATCCTATTTTCACAAAACCTATGTATCTCACAGGCATTTTTATGCTGACATACCTATTTTTACACATGTTTCAGGTACTGCTTTGCAATGATTTGTTGATACATGCTACATATAGGATGGACTCGTGCCTTAGCAACTTTAAAACTTGGAAGATCATAGTTGTACTTATTTGATTGTATTAAAACAATGAGTTCATTTATTCAATAAAACAGAATTTATTTATTCCATGGTTACGAAACAATGATTCTGTTACAACACTCCCCGACGTTTCCACCACGTTTCGTTGTCTCACGTGGTCGGGGTGTGACATAAAAGTTGGTATCAGAGCTAATGGTTATAGGGAATTAGGTTATTAGTAATACTTTGACCTAGTCTATAACCTTCCTAGGACCCTAACACAAGTTTTCTTGTGTTTAGTTTTAAAACAATATCGTCACTTATTCTTAGGTGACAACCACAATAAGAACATAAATTTCTATCCCGCTTTGAAAACTAATCATCTGTTCTTGGATGATTTATTATATGGTTTTGAACCCTTTAAGTTTTCAATTCCCGTCAAAGTTGGTCTAAATAATGTGAACACGTGCAAACTGGAAGGGTGGATGCCTGTACCCTGAGTTTTCTGTCTAAGGCTAGAGTGTTCGTACAAATCCACATAATCGGACCAGTCACTCTTACCTGGGAACTCTTGGGGTGAGTGTCCACTTATAGGCGAGCATGTCTTCGCGATACATTATTTTTGACCTGTTTACTTTGATTAATCACCGGGGTCGTTTGTTGCTTTGTAGTAACAAACAAATGACCACTATCCTTACTTTCATCAGATTTGTTTCATCTCATTCTTTTTGTCTAATTCTCTCACTCGTTTCCTTCCATGTTTCCTCTTTTAGAATGCCTCCTCGACGCGACAATCAGATGGCGAATGCCGAACTGGCGGATATCATCGCGCAGCAAATGGCTGTTGCCTTCCCAAATCTTTATGCTCAAATGATTCAAGCCATCAACAACAACAATGCTCCATGCAATTTCAAGAATTTTAACTCGGCTAAACCTCTCAAGTTTAGTGGTTCTGAGGGAGCAACTCGGCTTCTTCAATGGTTCGAGAGCATTGAGAATACTTTCCGTCACGTTCAGTGTCCTGAAAATCGCAAGGTCGAGTTTTCTTCAAGTGTGTTTCAGAAGAGGGCTCTTACGTGGTGGAACGGGGTGATGAGAGACCGCGGTGCTGAGGTTGCATTAGCACAGACTTGGGCCGAGCTTAGGGCTCTTATGATGAAGGAATTATGTCCTCGTCATGAGCTAAGGGCTCTAGAAAGGGAATTTGATGATTTGAAGCAAGACAGTGGGGAACATCGAGCCTATACTGACCGTTATGAGGAATTGAGCTTGTTATGCCCTACTATGGTTACGCCTTTGGATAAGGCGATTGAGAAATACATTGATGGTCTTCCTGACGTAGTTCAGGATATCGTTACTGGCAGCAACCCTACTACTGTCAGACAAGCCATTGAATTGTCTGCCACTCTGACTGAATCCCATATCAGGAAGCACAAGCTGTTTCGGAAAGGCGACTCAAGACCATCTGACAAGACTGCTCAAGTGGAACCAAAGGAAGAAAATGCTGAGGTATCCAAGAAGAAGAAGCGCAAAGCCTCTCAAAACTGCGCCATAACTGCTCAAGACAAACAGGTTGCACCAAACCAGCCAGCACAACCTCGCAAAAGACAAAACTATGTTGGTACCGCACCTTTGTGCAACAAGTGCAACCGTCATCATCTGGAGCAAGAGCAGTGTCACAAATGTACCCACTGTGGGCGGTTGGGACATTTGATCAATGTTTGTCGTTATGCAAATCAAGCTGCTGCAAACCCTGCTGCTGTTCAAGCACGGTTCCCACCGGGGTCATGTTATAACTGTGGTGACCTTACTCACTACAGAAACAATTGCCCAAGACTTGTTAACGCACCTCCAGCGCGAGGACGAGCATTTAACATCAATGAGGCAAACATGAATAATGATGCAACAGTGAACAATTAGTGTTTTGTATTTCCTTGGTTATTATCTTTTGACACTTCAAGACAATTCGGTTGTTATATAAATAAAGATTTGTTGTTCTTATTTCTGCAAAATTTATGCGTTTATATGAATGATTGATGCAACCTTATGATGTCAACCCAAATACAAACTACTCGTGTGGTTCTGTTATCTTATGATCACTTGTGATCTCCCCAAGAACCTTAAACACTCGTTTCTTTTAAGAAACAAAGCCAAACTCTTATTGAAAATCCTTCTATCTTTATAGATGGATCCTTGAAAATGATTAAAGTGCCAAATAAAATCCACTGATTGGATTCCTGGTGTGCTTTAATTGTCCATACCTAAAGATAACAAATTAAAGAATCAAGTTAACTAATTTTGTGCTTATGTGTTTTCTTACATGTTTTGTGGTTGTATGTGATCCATCCAAATCCTCGTAGAATCTTCCATATCTCATACGAGAGATTCATAATAGGATATCCAAAGTTACTATCTTAAATCCTTAATGGACTTCTACGTTGTAGTCAAGTCCCTTGGATTTTAAAGTACTATTTTATAATTGGACCCCTTGGGTGGTCTAGTTAAACAGATTGATTTTGAAAATCTGATTAGAAATATCATGTGATGATATAATTAAAAAGATCCCTTAAGTGGTCTATTTAAGGAGATCATACGACGGTCTAGTTAAGAAGATCATGTGTTGATCTAGTTAAAAGATCGTTCGTTGATCTAGTTGAAAAGATCCTTTGGTGGTCTAGTCAGGTCGCTTCATGTTTATTCAAGTGATTTTTCCTACACATTATGAAATGAATTGTGCGGACTGTGCAAGGAATTACGTAATTATGGAGGCCTACATAATTATGGAATTTAGTGCACAGAAACCACAGGAAGCTTTGTCATGTGTTAAGATCTATAGTGACAAGAATAATGATACGGGAGAAGTCTTGGACCTCGACCAATGTCATTTATTCTCACACTCCCCAATAATGATCTCAATCACACACCAAGTTTCCTATGATAAGTCTTCATAAGAAACGTTTTTCTGTCCGCAGTTCAAAAATTCCATGTTTTACTACCACAAGGAATTCACTTTGAGGGTTAACAAATTCGCTAAAGATTCCTAACATGGCCCAGAGTTTTACTTAAGGGTTCAATGGATCTATTTGAAGGCGAAACCGTCACAGCTATCTTCACAAGTTTCCTCTAGAATTAAATTTCGGGACGAAATTTCCTAAAGTAGGGGAGACTATGACACCTGTGTCACTTCAACCATCAAAAAAATTCCAAACCAATGAAATATTGTATTTCATACTTGGGATTTGTAAAAATATGTGTATCGTTTGCACATATCAACTCTTGTTCGATTTTAAGCTTTAAATCGCTTTCTGGAGGGTTATACGCGCTCTGATGCGTAAATATAACCAGTTTAATCCAACGAACACTCCGGAATAGTGAAATAGGCTTAACATACCTTAAATAACCTTTACATAACTTAGAAATAAGTTTTGAAGGCTTTGGTATGGCAAAAACAAGTTAATTCGCTTACAGGGACTAAACTTGACAAACTGCGAAAGTATGCCAATTTGAACTGTAACAAACATTCCGGAACATGACCATAAGTTAAACATACCATAAATATCCTTCACATAGCTTAGAAATAGGCTTTGAGGGGTTCGGTGTGCTAAAATAAACTTTTGGGTCATTCAGGGACTAAAAGCGTCAAAAAGTGCCCAAGTTTGCACTTTCGCGCATAACTTACGTTCTGAATACATCCGGACATGCAAAAATTTATGTAAGCACTAAAACATTTTATTTTAGTGTTTGGCATAAGAAAAATCCATTCGTCGCGTCATTTAGATCGTTTTTCGCGCTTATGCGCATTCCGTCGTAATTAAGCGAACATCGCGATCGTACGACCAAACGAACCAACATCCGGCATATTTTTGAGCATGTTTCATGTCCACAATGATTAGGCATCATTTTAGGGCCTTAAATTTGGCTCTACGGGCCTTAGAAGTGTCGGAAATGGCATAAACACATAACAGGGACTGAAACTGTCATTTAACAAACTTGGTTCTGATTAGACATGGCCATGCGGCCCGCGTAAGGTTTGTGTGCATCTTTACGCGGCCCGCGTTAGGGTCTCAGATCAGATAAGATCGATTTGTCAGCAGATTACAGCTGTTTAACCCACAACCACAAACCCACACTTGCCCTTTCAGCTCATTAGGGGTCATTTTTAGTTACCACAACTTTCCAACAAGTGTACGCACGACATTCGATCACGTTATTCAAGAAACGATCTTAACGGTTCAGGAAATACTATAAATACCCCACCCCCATTTGCTTCAAACCCACAAGAATCTGATAAAAAAGACTCTAAGTTGGAACCATTGTTACATACCTGAGTTATTTTGAACTAGATTAGCATTCGGGGACCCTTCGTAAGTATTCCTTCGTTCTTTTATTGCTTTTCGAGTCCGAAAGTCAAACTTTGTTTGACTTTCTGCGTTGACCAGTTTATGGTCAATGCGAAGTTCGTTTGAATTTCGCAACGTGATTGTAATCACGATGGTTATAGTCCCTTGTGACTATGCCTACTGATTACCACGTTGTCTAGGGTCGTAAGGGTAAGCGATCTAATAAATCGCTTATACCTTCGAACCCGACCCATTTGGTCGTTCATTAGGATCCGACCAAACACATTAGGTGACCATAGTATATAGGGAATAACCTTCCGAGGTTATACCTTATGGTCGCTTCGTTTAAGTAGTTGTATGATAGGTAGTTTATATGCCTTAGGTAAATTACCAAAATACCCCTTTGATGCCAAAATTCATTTTAAACATATGTAACATAACTTTTGACATCTAAACTGATTTGACAACAATATTAGACATGTTAAGGCATATGTTACTTGTCATAGGACTAGTTAGGCGGTTTATTAACTTTGGTTTACGAACCCTCATTCTATCCAATCCTCCGATTTAGGTCCGGTTTATTAACATAGTTACCTATATTAGGTGCCGTTTGATTTCCGTGATCTCTAGCATTGCTTGGTGGTTATCTTAGGACTTCTGAGCAATCTCAAGTGAGTACATAGTTCCCCTATTTTACTGTTTTCCAAACTGTTTTGGGGTGAAGCATGTGTACCTATCTGTTATTTTCATGATTTCAAAGTATAATTGATTATACATGTTATTACTTATCATTTGACAAACTAAATGACTATCTATGGTTTAAACACTGATTTCTCAAAGAACATAAAATAAAATGTTGAATTGTACTTATTTTATGTTCACCAGACCGATTATAAGTATGATATAGCGCTATAGGATTAGACACCCCATTCCTGTTGTCATGGAATGTCTGAAACCAATTTGTTTCTCCATCCAAATAGGGATTGCCTTTGTGGTATCCTTATAGTCTCAAAGGTGTAGTTTGATGCACTAGGTCTGAATGAATTCTTAAATCACACCTTTAAAGCATATTTTGATATACACCCAAAAGTATAGTTTGATATACTCCCATGTGTGATATTGTACAGAACCAACATATATATTCTTTATCAACAAACCAAAACATATTTTTATATGTTATTTATAAAACCCAAAGCATATTTTGATATGTTATTTATGAAACCAAAACATAGTTTAATATGTTATTTACAAATCCAAAGTATACTTTTAATATGCTACTATAAGGTTATTCGTTTAACCTTACATTATTTTACAAAGCATAACTTTTGATTTATTCAAACACTTTGTTTTGTACATTTTTACTTGTGGTTTAAGAAATCTCATTTTACTTACCATACATAACTTTTGTTTACACATTACATGGTTTACATTTAACTTGAGTTATACAGTAACATTGGACTATTGGTTTAAACATGAACATTCTATATTGGTGGTTTGGTTTGAGTAAGTGACTGAAGTAACGAGACGTGTGTAATATGAAACAAGCATGGTGGATACGCCGCTGGTACTTCCTATATATAAGTGTTTGTATGGTATTACATATCGTAGCGTTATTTGAATCATTTCAATTTAAGTCATATAACATTTTATACAAATAATATACTTTTCATAAGACATTGTTTTACAACAACTTATCTTATACAAACTCATTTTACATGGTTATTCATTTAACCTTACATTTATTTATACATATCATCTGATCTTATTGTTTTTCAAACGATTTACAAAACAAATCAATTTACAAGGTTCATGACTAAACTTTATTAAACATTTTCTTAAACTTACAAGTCATGAATCCTATTTTCACAAAACCTATGTATCTCACAGGCATTTTTATGCTGACATACCTATTTTTACACATGTTTCAGGTACTGCTTTGCAATGATTTGTTGATACATGCTACATATAGGATGGACTCGTGCCTTAGCAACTTTAAAACTTGGAAGATCATAGTTGTACTTATTTGATTGTATTAAAACAATGAGTTCATTTATTCAATAAAACAGAATTTATTTATTCCATGGTTACGAAACAATGATTCTGTTACAACACTCCCCGACGTTTCCACCACGTTTCGTTGTCTCACGTGGTCGGGGTGTGACATAAAAGTTGGTATCAGAGCTAATGGTTATAGGGAATTAGGTTATTAGTAATACTTTGACCTAGTCTATAACCTTCCTAGGACCCTAACACAAGTTTTCTTGTGTTTAGTTTTAAAACAATATCGTCACTTATTCTTAGGTGACAACCACAATAAGAACATAAATTTCTATCCCGCTTTGAAAACTAATCATCTGTTCTTGGATGATTTATTATATGGTTTTGAACCCTTTAAGTTTTCAATTCCCGTCAAAGTTGGTCTAAATAATGTGAACACGTGCAAACTGGAAGGGTGGATGCCTGTACCCTGAGTTTTCTGTCTAAGGCTAGAGTGTTCGTACAAATCCACATAATCGGACCAGTCACTCTTACCTGGGAACTCTTGGGGTGAGTGTCCACTTATAGGCGAGCATGTCTTCGCGATACATTATTTTTGACCTGTTTACTTTGATTAATCACCGGGGTCGTTTGTTGCTTTGTAGTAACAAACAAATGACCACTATCCTTACTTTCATCAGATTTGTTTCATCTCATTCTTTTTGTCTAATTCTCTCACTCGTTTCCTTCCATGTTTCCTCTTTTAGAATGCCTCCTCGACGCGACAATCAGATGGCGAATGCCGAACTGGCGGATATCATCGCGCAGCAAATGGCTGTTGCCTTCCCAAATCTTTATGCTCAAATGATTCAAGCCATCAACAACAACAATGCTCCATGCAATTTCAAGAATTTTAACTCGGCTAAACCTCTCAAGTTTAGTGGTTCTGAGGGAGCAACTCGGCTTCTTCAATGGTTCGAGAGCATTGAGAATACTTTCCGTCACGTTCAGTGTCCTGAAAATCGCAAGGTCGAGTTTTCTTCAAGTGTGTTTCAGAAGAGGGCTCTTACGTGGTGGAACGGGGTGATGAGAGACCGCGGTGCTGAGGTTGCATTAGCACAGACTTGGGCCGAGCTTAGGGCTCTTATGATGAAGGAATTCTGTCCTCGTCATGAGCTAAGGGCTCTAGAAAGGGAATTTGATGATTTGAAGCAAGACAGTGGGGAACATCGAGCCTATACTGACCGCTATGAGGAATTGAGCTTGTTATGCCCTACTATGGTTACGCCTTTGGATAAGGCGATTGAGAAATACATTGATGGTCTTCCTGACGTAGTTCAGGATATCGTTACTGGCAGCAACCCTACTACTGTCAGACAAGCCATTGAATTGTCTGCCACTCTGACTGAATCCCATATCAGGAAGCACAAGCTGTTTCGGAAAGGCGACTCAAGACCATCTGACAAGACTGCTCAAGTGGAACCAAAGGAAGAAAATGCTGAGGTATCCAAGAAGAAGAAGCGCAAAGCCTCTCAAAACTGCGCCATAACTGCTCAAGACAAACAGGTTGCACCAAACCAGCCAGCACAACCTCGCAAAAGACAAAACTATGTTGGTACCGCACCTTTGTGCAACAAGTGCAACCGTCATCATCTGGAGCAAGAGCAGTGTCACAAATGTACCCACTGTGGGCGGTTGGGACATTTGATCAATGTTTGTCGTTATGCAAATCAAGCTGCTGCAAACCCTGCTGCTGTTCAAGCACGGTTCCCACCGGGGTCATGTTATAACTGTGGTGACCTTACTCACTACAGAAACAATTGCCCAAGACTTGTTAACGCACCTCCAGCGCGAGGACGAGCATTTAACATCAATGAGGCAAACATGAATAATGATGCAACAGTGAACAATTAGTGTTTTGTATTTCCTTGGTTATTATCTTTTGACACTTCAAGACAATTCGGTTGTTATATAAATAAAGATTTGTTATTCTTATTTCTGCAAAATTTATGCGTTTATATGAATGATTGATGCAACCTTATGATGTCAACCCAAATACAAACTACTCGTGTGGTTCTGTTATCTTATGATCACTTGTGATCTCCCCAAGAACCTTAAACACTCGTTTCTTTTAAGAAACAAAGCCAAACTCTTATTGAAAATCCTTCTATCTTTATAGATGGATCCTTGAAAATGATTAAAGTGCCAAATAAAATCCACTGATTGGATTCCTGGTGTGCTTTAATTGTCCATACCTAAAGATAACAAATTAAAGAATCAAGTTAACTAATTTTGTGCTTATGTGTTTTCTTACATGTTTTGTGGTTGTATGTGATCCATCCAAATCCTCGTAGAATCTTCCATATCTCATACGAGAGATTCATAATAGGATATCCAAAGTTACTATCTTAAATCCTTAATGGACTTCTACGTTGTAGTCAAGTCCCTTGGATTTTAAAGTACTATTTTATAATTGGACCCCTTGGGTGGTCTAGTTAAACAGATTGATTTTGAAAATCTGATTAGAAATATCATGTGATGATATAATTAAAAAGATCCCTTAAGTGGTCTATTTAAGGAGATCATACGACGGTCTAGTTAAGAAGATCATGTGTTGATCTAGTTAAAAGATCGTTCGTTGATCTAGTTGAAAAGATCCTTTGGTGGTCTAGTCAGGTCGCTTCATGTTTATTCAAGTGATTTTTCCTACACATTATGAAATGAATTGTGCGGACTGTGCAAGGAATTACGTAATTATGGAGGCCTACATAATTATGGAATTTAGTGCACAGAAACCACAGGAAGCTTTGTCATGTGTTAAGATCTATAGTGACAAGAATAATGATACGGGAGAAGTCTTGGACCTCGACCAATGTCATTTATTCTCACACTCCCCAATAATGATCTCAATCACACACCAAGTTTCCTATGATAAGTCTTCATAAGAAACGTTTTTCTGTCCGCAGTTCAAAAATTCCATGTTTTACTACCACAAGGAATTCACTTTGAGGGTTAACAAATTCGCTAAAGATTCCTAACATGGCCCAGAGTTTTACTTAAGGGTTCAATGGATCTATTTGAAGGCGAAACCGTCACAGCTATCTTCACAAGTTTCCTCTAGAATTAAATTTCGGGACGAAATTTCCTAAAGTAGGGGAGACTATGACACCTGTGTCACTTCAACCATCAAAAAAATTCCAAACCAATGAAATATTGTATTTCATACTTGGGATTTGTAAAAATATGTGTATCGTTTGCACATATCAACTCTTGTTCGATTTTAAGCTTTAAATCGCTTTCTGGAGGGTTATACGCGCTCTGATGCGTAAATATAACCAGTTTAATCCAACGAACACTCCGGAATAGTGAAATAGGCTTAACATACCTTAAATAACCTTTACATAACTTAGAAATAAGTTTTGAAGGCTTTGGTATGGCAAAAACAAGTTAATTCGCTTACAGGGACTAAACTTGACAAACTGCGAAAGTATGCCAATTTGAACTGTAACAAACATTCCGGAACATGACCATAAGTTAAACATACCATAAATATCCTTCACATAGCTTAGAAATAGGCTTTGAGGGGTTCGGTGTGCTAAAATAAACTTTTGGGTCATTCAGGGACTAAAAGCGTCAAAAAGTGCCCAAGTTTGCACTTTCGCGCATAACTTACGTTCTGAATACATCCGGACATGCAAAAATTTATGTAAGCACTAAAACATTTTATTTTAGTGTTTGGCATAAGAAAAATCCATTCGTCGCGTCATTTAGATCGTTTTTCGCGCTTATGCGCATTCCGTCGTAATTAAGCGAACATCGCGATCGTACGACCAAACGAACCAACATCCGGCATATTTTTGAGCATGTTTCATGTCCACAATGATTAGGCATCATTTTAGGGCCTTAAAGTTGGCTCTACGGGCCTTAGAAGTGTCGGAAATGGCATAAACACATAACAGGGACTGAAACTGTCATTTAACAAACTTGGTTCTGATTAGACATGGCCATGCGGCCCGCGTAAGGTTTGTGTGCATCTTTACGCGGCCCGCGTTAGGGTCTCAGATCAGATAAGATCGATTTGTCAGCAGATTACAGCTGTTTAACCCACAACCACAAACCCACACTTGCCCTTTCAGCTCATTAGGGGTCATTTTTAGTTACCACAACTTTCCAACAAGTGTACGCACGACATTCGATCACGTTATTCAAGAAACGATCTTAACGGTTCAGGAAATACTATAAATACCCCACCCCCATTTGCTTCAAACCCACAAGAATCTGATAAAAAAGACTCTAAGTTGGAACCATTGTTACATACCTGAGTTATTTTGAACTAGATTAGCATTCGGGGACCCTTCGTAAATATTCCTTCGTTCTTTTATTGCTTTTCGAGTCCGAAAGTCAAACTTTGTTTGACTTTCTGCGTTGACCAGTTTATGGTCAATGCGAAGTTCGTTTGAATTTCGCAACGTGATTGTAATCACGATGGTTATAGTCCCTTGTGACTATGCCTACTGATTACCACGTTGTCTAGGGTCGTAAGGGTAAGCGATCTAATAAATCGCTTATACCTTCGAACCCGACCCATTTGGTCGTTCATTAGGATCCGACCAAACACATTAGGTGACCATAGTATATAGGGAATAACCTTCCGAGGTTATACCTTATGGTCGCTTCGTTTAAGTAGTTGTATGATAGGTAGTTTATATGCCTTAGGTAAATTACCAAAATACCCCTTTGATGCCAAAATTCATTTTAAACATATGTAACATAACTTTTGACATCTAAACTGATTTGACAACAATATTAGACATGTTAAGGCATATGTTACTTGTCATAGGACTAGTTAGGCGGTTTATTAACTTTGGTTTACGAACCCTCATTCTATCCGATCCTCCGATTTAGGTCCGGTTTATTAACATAGTTACCTATATTAGGTGCCGTTTGATTTCCGTGATCTCTAGCATTGCTTGGTGGTTATCTTAGGACTTCTGAGCAATCTCAAGTGAGTACATAGTTCCCCTATTTTACTGTTTTCCAAACTGTTTTGGGGTGAAGCATGTGTACCTATCTGTTATTTTCATGATTTCAAAGTATAATTGATTATACATGTTATTACTTATCATTTGACAAACTAAATGACTATCTATGGTTTAAACACTGATTTCTCAAAGAACATAAAATAAAATGTTGAATTGTACTTATTTTATGTTCACCAGACCGATTATAAGTATGATATAGCGCTATAGGATTAGACACCCCATTCCTGTTGTCATGGAATGTCTGAAACCAATTTGTTTCTCCATCCAAATAGGGATTGCCTTTGTGGTATCCTTATAGTCTCAAAGGTGTAGTTTGATGCACTAGGTCTGAATGAATTCTTAAATCACACCTTTAAAGCATATTTTGATATACACCCAAAAGTATAGTTTGATATACTCCCATGTGTGATATTGTACAGAACCAACATATATATTCTTTATCAACAAACCAAAACATATTTTTATATGTTATTTATAAAACCCAAAGCATATTTTGATATGTTATTTATGAAACCAAAACATAGTTTAATATGTTATTTACAAATCCAAAGTATACTTTTAATATGCTACTATAAGGTTATTCGTTTAACCTTACATTATTTTACAAAGCATAACTTTTGATTTATTCAAACACTTTGTTTTGTACATTTTTACTTGTGGTTTAAGAAATCTCATTTTACTTACCATACATAACTTTTGTTTACACATTACATGGTTTACATTTAACTTGAGTTATACAGTAACATTGGACTATTGGTTTAAACATGAACATTCTATATTGGTGGTTTGGTTTGAGTAAGTGACTGAAGTAACGAGGCGTGTGTAATATGAAACAAGCATGGTGGATACGCCGCTGGTACTTCCTATATATAAGTGTTTGTATGGTATTACATATCGTAGCGTTATTTGAATCATTTCAATTTAAGTCATATAACATTTTATACAAATAATATACTTTTCATAAGACATTGTTTTACAACAACTTATCTTATACAAACTCATTTTACATGGTTATTCATTTAACCTTACATTTATTTATACATATCATCTGATCTTATTGTTTTTCAAACGATTTACAAAACAAATCAATTTACAAGGTTCATGACTAAACTTTATTAAACATTTTCTTAAACTTACAAGTCATGAATCCTATTTTCACAAAACCTATGTATCTCACAGGCATTTTTATGCTGACATACCTATTTTTACACATGTTTCAGGTACTGCTTTGCAATGATTTGTTGATACATGCTACATATAGGATGGACTCGTGCCTTAGCAACTTTAAAACTTGGAAGATCATAGTTGTACTTATTTGATTGTATTAAAACAATGAGTTCATTTATTCAATAAAACAGAATTTATTTATTCCATGGTTACGAAACAATGATTCTGTTACAACACTCCCCGACGTTTCCACCACGTTTCGTTGTCTCACGTGGTCGGGGTGTGACATAAAAGTTGGTATCAGAGCTAATGGTTATAGGGAATTAGGTTATTAGTAATACTTTGACCTAGTCTATAACCTTCCTAGGACCCTAACACAAGTTTTCTTGTGTTTAGTTTTAAAACAATATCGTCACTTATTCTTAGGTGACAACCACAATAAGAACATAAATTTCTATCCCGCTTTGAAAACTAATCATCTGTTCTTGGATGATTTATTATATGGTTTTGAACCCTTTAAGTTTTCAATTCCCGTCAAAGTTGGTCTAAATAATGTGAACACGTGCAAACTGGAAGGGTGGATGCCTGTACCCTGAGTTTTCTGTCTAAGGCTAGAGTGTTCGTACAAATCCACATAATCGGACCAGTCACTCTTACCTGGGAACTCTTGGGGTGAGTGTCCACTTATAGGCGAGCATGTCTTCGCGATACATTATTTTTGACCTGTTTACTTTGATTAATCACCGGGGTCGTTTGTTGCTTTGTAGTAACAAACAAATGACCACTATCCTTACTTTCATCAGATTTGTTTCATCTCATTCTTTTTGTCTAATTCTCTCACTCGTTTCCTTCCATGTTTCCTCTTTTAGAATGCCTCCTCGACGCGACAATCAGATGGCGAATGCCGAACTGGCGGATATCATCGCGCAGCAAATGGCTGTTGCCTTCCCAAATCTTTATGCTCAAATGATTCAAGCCATCAACAACAACAATGCTCCATGCAATTTCAAGAATTTTAACTCGGCTAAACCTCTCAAGTTTAGTGGTTCTGAGGGAGCAACTCGGCTTCTTCAATGGTTCGAGAGCATTGAGAATACTTTCCGTCACGTTCAGTGTCCTGAAAATCGCAAGGTCGAGTTTTCTTCAAGTGTGTTTCAGAAGAGGGCTCTTACGTGGTGGAACGGGGTGATGAGAGACCGCGGTGCTGAGGTTGCATTAGCACAGACTTGGGCCGAGCTTAGGGCTCTTATGATGAAGGAATTCTGTCCTCGTCATGAGCTAAGGGCTCTAGAAAGGGAATTTGATGATTTGAAGCAAGACAGTGGGGAACATCGAGCCTATACTGACCGCTATGAGGAATTGAGCTTGTTATGCCCTACTATGGTTACGCCTTTGGATAAGGCGATTGAGAAATACATTGATGGTCTTCCTGACGTAGTTCAGGATATCGTTACTGGCAGCAACCCTACTACTGTCAGACAAGCCATTGAATTGTCTGCCACTCTGACTGAATCCCATATCAGGAAGCACAAGCTGTTTCGGAAAGGCGACTCAAGACCATCTGACAAGACTGCTCAAGTGGAACCAAAGGAAGAAAATGCTGAGGTATCTAAGAAGAAGAAGCGCAAAGCCTCTCAAAACTGCGCCATAACTGCTCAAGACAAACAGGTTGCACCAAACCAGCCAGCACAACCTCGCAAAAGACAAAACTATGTTGGTACCGCACCTTTGTGCAACAAGTGCAACCGTCATCATCTGGAGCAAGAGCAGTGTCACAAATGTACCCACTGTGGGCGGTTGGGACATTTGATCAATGTTTGTCGTTATGCAAATCAAGCTGCTGCAAACCCTGCTGCTGTTCAAGCACGGTTCCCACCGGGGTCATGTTATAACTGTGGTGACCTTACTCACTACAGAAACAATTGCCCAAGACTTGTTAACGCACCTCCAGCGCGAGGACGAGCATTTAACATCAATGAGGCAAACATGAATAATGATGCAACAGTGAACAATTAGTGTTTTGTATTTCCTTGGTTATTATCTTTTGACACTTCAAGACAATTCGGTTGTTATATAAATAAAGATTTGTTGTTCTTATTTCTGCAAAATTTATGCGTTTATATGAATGATTGATGCAACCTTATGATGTCAACCCAAATACAAACTACTCGTGTGGTTCTGTTATCTTATGATCACTTGTGATCTCCCCAAGAACCTTAAACACTCGTTTCTTTTAAGAAACAAAGCCAAACTCTTATTGAAAATCCTTCTATCTTTATAGATGGATCCTTGAAAATGATTAAAGTGCCAAATAAAATCCACTGATTGGATTCCTGGTGTGCTTTAATTGTCCATACCTAAAGATAACAAATTAAAGAATCAAGTTAACTAATTTTGTGCTTATGTGTTTTCTTACATGTTTTGTGGTTGTATGTGATCCATCCAAATCCTCGTAGAATCTTCCATATCTCATACGAGAGATTCATAATAGGATATCCAAAGTTACTATCTTAAATCCTTAATGGACTTCTACGTTGTAGTCAAGTCCCTTGGATTTTAAAGTACTATTTTATAATTGGACCCCTTGGGTGGTCTAGTTAAACAGATTGATTTTGAAAATCTGATTAGAAATATCATGTGATGATATAATTAAAAAGATCCCTTAAGTGGTCTATTTAAGGAGATCATACGACGGTCTAGTTAAGAAGATCATGTGTTGATCTAGTTAAAAGATCGTTCGTTGATCTAGTTGAAAAGATCCTTTGGTGGTCTAGTCAGGTCGCTTCATGTTTATTCAAGTGATTTTTCCTACACATTATGAAATGAATTGTGCGGACTGTGCAAGGAATTACGTAATTATGGAGGCCTACATAATTATGGAATTTAGTGCACAGAAACCACAGGAAGCTTTGTCATGTGTTAAGATCTATAGTGACAAGAATAATGATACGGGAGAAGTCTTGGACCTCGACCAATGTCATTTATTCTCACACTCCCCAATAATGATCTCAATCACACACCAAGTTTCCTATGATAAGTCTTCATAAGAAACGTTTTTCTGTCCGCAGTTCAAAAATTCCATGTTTTACTACCACAAGGAATTCACTTTGAGGGTTAACAAATTCGCTAAAGATTCCTAACATGGCCCAGAGTTTTACTTAAGGGTTCAATGGATCTATTTGAAGGCGAAACCGTCACAGCTATCTTCACAAGTTTCCTCTAGAATTAAATTTCGGGACGAAATTTCCTAAAGTAGGGGAGACTATGACACCTGTGTCACTTCAACCATCAAAAAAATTCCAAACCAATGAAATATTGTATTTCATACTTGGGATTTGTAAAAATATGTGTATCGTTTGCACATATCAACTCTTGTTCGATTTTAAGCTTTAAATCGCTTTCTGGAGGGTTATACGCGCTCTGATGCGTAAATATAACCAGTTTAATCCAACGAACACTCCGGAATAGTGAAATAGGCTTAACATACCTTAAATAACCTTTACATAACTTAGAAATAAGTTTTGAAGGCTTTGGTATGGCAAAAACAAGTTAATTCGCTTACAGGGACTAAACTTGACAAACTGCGAAAGTATGCCAATTTGAACTGTAACAAACATTCCGGAACATGACCATAAGTTAAACATACCATAAATATCCTTCACATAGCTTAGAAATAGGCTTTGAGGGGTTCGGTGTGCTAAAATAAACTTTTGGGTCATTCAGGGACTAAAAGCGTCAAAAAGTGCCCAAGTTTGCACTTTCGCGCATAACTTACGTTCTGAATACATCCGGACATGCAAAAATTTATGTAAGCACTAAAACATTTTATTTTAGTGTTTGGCATAAGA
>JARYGA010004959.1:0-18837 GCA_030545235.1 Helianthus tuberosus
TGATAACTGGTACTTTAATCGTATTTTAAAAGTTATATAAAATTATATGTTTAAATCAATTAAACAAATAAAACAATATAATACTAATAAAAACCAAAAGAAAAAAACAATATTAATAAAAAATCAAAAGACTGTTCATGCACACTTTGTAATAATATGTATATATATATATAATAATTTTAAAATTGCAGAAATAGTTTATATTAAGGGCTAATGGTAGGGGAGGTGATGGGGCTGCATCAATATTGGATTTGACCCTGATAAAGTTCGGCCCTGCCCTGCCATCTCAATTCTCAACATATACGTTTTCAAGTGTATGACGTCATCGGGCAATAGTTATGCCAAGTGGTTGGCCACTTTTGGGCGGCACATTTGACTTTTTTTTTTTTTTTTTTTCATATAATAGTTATTTATAGGTGATGACAAATTACAATTTTATCCCAGGTGTAAAATTACGATTTCACACTCGATTCAAAATAAAATTTTGCTTTTGTCCCTTGCTTAAATTTACGATTTTGCCGTCAGCTAAAAAATACGATTTTGCCCCCAGTTCAAAATAAAATTATGGTTTTGCCCTCAGCTAGAGTCCTGCCATACATTCCGTTTTATTGTTTCCTGTTTGATAACGGGTACTATGATTGTATTTTAAAAGTTATATGAGAGAACAAAATATACTTAAATAAATTTAAGTAATAAACCAAGAAAATAATAAAACCTTAGAAAAAACAAAATTGAAAAAAATAAAAAACAATTGTTCCCCTCTTTTTATTTCAACATTACGATATATATTTTTTAAACGGACATTGTCTCGCTATCGTACTAAATTCAATCAAAACCGATTGAATAACATATGTATCCGTATTTATTTTTAGTGTTTTTGCTTTCTATGAATTAATATCGTATTGTTACCATACCGTACTGAACAACATCGGTACCAGTATATATTCATTTTCATGATTTCTTGTTTGATAACTGGTACTTTAATCGTATTTTAAAAGTTATATAAAATTATATGTTTAAATCAATTAAACAAATAAAACAATATAATACTAATAAAAACCAAAAGAAAAAAACAATATTAATAAAAAATCAAAAGACTGTTCATGCACACTTTGTAATAATATGTATATATATATATAATAATTTTAAAATTGCAGAAATAGTTTATATTAAGGGCTAATGGTAGGGGAGGTGATGGGGCTGCATCAATATTGGATTTGACCCTGATAAAGTTCGGCCCTGCCCTGCCATCTCAATTCTCAACATATACATTTTCAAGTGTATGACGTCATCGGGCAATAGTTATGCCAATTGGTTGGCCACTTTTGGGCGGCACATTTGACTTTTTTTTTTTTTTTTTCATATAATAGTTATTTATAGGTGATGACAAATTACAATTTTATCCCAGGTGTAAAATTACGATTTCACACTCGATTCAAAATAAAATTTTGCTTTTGTCCCTTGCTTAAATTTACGATTTTGCCGTCAGCTAAAAAATACGATTTTGCCCCCAGTTCAAAATAAAATTATGGTTTTGCCCTCAGCTAGAGTCCTGCCATACATTCCGTTTTATTGTTTCCTGTTTGATAACGGGTACTATGATTGTATCTTAAAAGTTATATGAGAGAACAAAATATACTTAAATAAATTTAAGTAATAAACCAAGAAAATAATAAAACCTTAGAAAAACAAAATTGAAAAAAATCAAAAACAATTGTTCCCCTCTTTTTATTTCAACATTACGATATATATTTTTTAAACGGATATTGTCTCGCTATCGTACTAAATTCAATCAAAACCGATTGAATAACATCTGTATCCGTATTTATTTTTAGTGTTTTTGCTTTCGATGAATTAATATCGTATTGTTACCATACCGTACTGAACAACATCGGTACCAGTATATGTTCATTTTTATGATTTCTTGTTTGATAACTGGTACTTTAATCGTATTTTAAAAGTTATATAAAATATTATGTTTAAATCAATTAAACAAATAAAACAATATAATACTAATAAAAACCTAAAGAAAAAAACAATATTAATAAAAAATCAAAAGACTGTTCATGCACACTTTGTAATAATATGTATATATAAATATATATAATAATTTTAAAATTGGAGAAATAGTTTATATTAAGGGCTAATGGTAGGGGAGGTGATGGGGCTACATCAATATTGGATTTGACCCTGATAAAGTTCGGCCCTGCCCTGCCATCTCAATTCTCAACATATACATTTTCAAGTGTATGACGTCATCGGGCAATAGTTATGCCAAGTGGGTGGCCACTTTTGGGCGGCACATTTGACTTTTGTTTTTTTTTTTTTCATATAATAGTTATTTATAGGTGATGACAAATTACAATTTTATCCCAGGTGTAAAATTACGATTTCACACTCGATTCAAAATAAAATTTTGCTTTTGTCCCTTGCTTAAATTTACGATTTTGCCGTCAGTTAAAAAATACAATTTTGCCCCCAGTTCAAAATAAAATTATGGTTTTGCCCTCAGCTAGAGTCCTGCCATACATTCCGTTTTATTGTTTCCTGTTTGATAACGGGTACTATGATTGTATCTTAAAAGTTATATGAGAGAACAAAATATACTTAAATAAATTTAAGTAATAAACCAAGAAAATAATAAAACCTTAGAAAAAACAAAATTGAAAAAAATCAAAAACAATTGTTCCCCTCTTTTTATTTCAACATTACGATATATATTTTTTAAACGGATATTGTCTCGCTATCGTACTAAATTCAATCAAAACCGATTGAATAACATCTGTATCCGTATTTATTTTTAGTGTTTTTGCTTTCGATGAATTAATATCGTATTGTTACCATACCGTACAGAACAACATCGGTACCAGTATATATTCATTTTTATGATTTCTTGTTTGATAACTGGTACTTTAAGTGTATTTTAAAAGTTATATAAAATTATATGTTTAAATCAATTAAACAAATAAAACAATATAATACTAATAAAAACCTAAAGAAAAAAACAATATTAATAAAAAATCAAAAGACTGTTCATGCACACTTTGTAATAATATGTATATATATATATAATAATAATTTTAAAATTGCAGAAATAGTTTATATTAAGGGCTAATGGTAGGGGAGGTGATGGGGCTGCATCAATATTGGATTTGACCCTGATAAAGTTCGGCCCTGCCCTGCCATCTCAATTCTCAACATATACATTTTCAAGTGTATGACGTCATCGGGCAATAGTTATGCCAAGTGGTTGGCCACTTTTGGGCGGCACATTTGACTTTTGTTTTTTTTTTTTCATATAATAGTTATTTATAGGTGATGACAAATTACAATTTTATCCCAGGTGTAAAATTACGATTTCACACTCGCTTCAAAATAAAATTTTGCTTTTGTCCCTTGCTTAAATTTACGATTTTGCCGTCAGTTAAAAAATACAATTTTGCCCCCAGTTCAAAATAAAATTATGGTTTTGCCCTCAGCTAGAGTCCTGCCATACATTCCGTTTTATTGTTTCCTGTTTGATAACGGGTACTATGATTGAATCTTAAAAGTTATATGAGAGAACAAAATATACTTAAATAAATTTAAGTAATAAACCAAGAAAATAATAAAACCTTAGAAAAAACAAAATTGAAAAAAATCAAAAACAATTGTTCCCCTCTTTTTATTTCAACATTACGATATATATTTTTTAAACGGATATTGTCTCGCTATCGTACTAAATTCAATCAAAACCGATTGAATAACATCTGTATCCGTATTTATTTTTAGTGTTTTTGCTTTCGATGAATTAATATCGTATTGTTACCATACCGTACAGAACAACATCGGTACCAGTATATATTCATTTTTATGATTTCTTGTTTGATAACTGGTACTTTAAGTGTATTTTAAAAGTTATATAAAATTATATGTTTAAATCAATTAAACAAATAAAACAATATAATACTAATAAAAACCTAAAGAAAAAAACAATATTAATAAAAAATCAAAAGACTGTTCATGCACACTTTGTAATAATATGTATATATATATATAATAATAATTTTAAAATTGCAGAAATAGTTTATATTAAGGGCTAATGGTAGGGGAGGTGATGGGGCTGCATCAATATTGGATTTGACCCTGATAAAGTTCGGCCCTGCCCTGCCATCTCAATTCTCAACATATACATTTTCAAGTGTATGACGTCATCGGGCAATAGTTATGCCAAGTGGTTGGCCACTTTTGGGCGGCACATTTGACTTTTGTTTTTTTTTTTCATATAATAGTTATTTATAGGTGATGACAAATTACAATTTTATCCCAGGTGTAAAATTACGATTTCACACTCGCTTCAAAATAAAATTTTGCTTTTGTCCCTTGCTTAAATTTACGATTTTGCCGTCAGTTAAAAAATACAATTTTGCCCCCAGTTCAAAATAAAATTATGGTTTTGCCCTCAGCTAGAGTCCTGCCATACATTCCGTTTTATTGTTTCCTGTTTGATAACGGGTACTATGATTGAATCTTAAAAGTTATATGAGAGAACAAAATATACTTAAATAAATTTAAGTAATAAACCAAGAAAATAATAAAACCTTAGAAAAAACAAAATTGAAAAAAATCAAAAACAATTGTTCCCCTCTTTTTATTTCAACATTACGATATATATTTTTTAAACGGATATTGTCTCGCTATCGTACTAAATTCAATCAAAACCGATTGAATAACATCTGTATCCGTATTTATTTTTAGTGTTTTTGCTTTCGATGAATTAATATCGTATTGTTACCATACCGTACTGAACAACATCGGTACCAGTATATATTCATTTTTATGATTTCTTGTTTGATAACTGGTACTTTAATCGTATTTTAAAAGTTATATAAAATTATATGTTTAAATCAATTAAACAATTAAAACAATATAATACTAATAAAAACCTAAAGAAAAAAACAATATTAATAAAAAATCAAAAGACTGTTGATGCACACTTTGTAATAATATGTATATATATATATATATATATAATAATTTTAAAATTGCATAAATAGTTTATATTAAGGGCTAATGGTAGGGGAGGTGATGGGGCTGCATCAATATTGGATTTGACCCTGATAAAGTTCGGCCCTGCCCTGCCATCTCAATTCTCAACATATACATTTTCAAGTGTATGGCGTCATCGGGCAATAGTTATGCCAAGTGGTTGGCCACTTTTGGGCGGCACATTTAACTTTTGTTTTTTTTTTTCATATAATAGTTATTTATAGGTGATGACAAATTACAATTTTATCCCAGGTGTAAAATTACGATTTCACACTCGATTCAAAATAAAATTTTGCTTTTGTCCCTTGCTTAAATTTACGATTTTGCCGTCAGTTAAAAAATACAATTTTGCCCCCAGTTCAAAATAAAATTATGGTTTTGCCCTCAGCTAGAGTCCTGCCATACATTCCGTTTTATTGTTTCCTGCTTGATAACGGGTACTATGATTGTATCTTAAAAGTTATATGAGAGAACAAAATATACTTAAATAAATTTAAGTAATAAACCAAGAAAATAATAAAACCTTAGAAAAAACAAAATTGAAAAAAATCAAAAACAATTGTTCCCCTCTTTTTATTTCAACATTACGATATATATTTTTTAAACGGATATTGTCTCGCTATCGTACTAAATTCAATCAAAACCGATTGAATAACATCTGTATCCGTATTTATTTTTAGTGTTTTTGCTTTCGATGAATTAATATCGTATTGTTACCATACCGTACAGAACAACATCGGTACCAGTATATATTCATTTTTATGATTTCTTGTTTGATAACTGGTACTTTAAGCGTATTTTAAAAGTTATATAAAATTATATGTTTAAATCAATTAAACAAATAAAACAATATAATACTAATAAAAACCTAAAGAAAAAAACAATATTAATAAAAAATCAAAAGACTGTTCATGCACACTTTGTAAAAATATGTATATATATATATAATAATAATTTTAAAATTGCAGAAATAGTTTATATTAAGGGCTAATGGTAGGGGAGGTGATGGGGCTGCATCAATATTGGATTTGACCCTGATAAAGTTCGGCCCTGCCCTGCCATCTCAATTCTCAACATATACATTTTCAAGTGTATGGCGTCATCGGGCAATAGTTATGCCAAGTGGTTGGCCACTTTTGGGCGGCACATTTGACTTTTGTTTTTTTTTCATATAATAGTTATTTATAGGTGATGACAAATTACAATTTTATCCCAGGTGTAAAATTACGATTTCACACTCGCTTCAAAATAAAATTTTGATTTTGTCCCTTGCTTAAATTTACGATTTTGCCGTCAGTTAAAAAATACAATTTTGCCCCCAGTTCAAAATAAAATTATGGTTTTGCCCTCAGCTAGAGTCCTGCCATACATTCCGTTTTATTGTTTCCTGTTTGATAACGGGTACTATGATTGAATCTTAAAAGTTATATGAGAGAACAAAATATACTTAAATAAATTTAAGTAATAAACCAAGAAAATAATAAAACCTTAGAAAAAACAAAATTGAAAAAAATCAAAAACAATTGTTCCCCTCTTTTTATTTCAACATTACGATATATATTTTTTAAACGGATATTGTCTCGCTATCGTACTAAATTCAATCAAAACCGATTGTATAACATCTGTATCCGTATTTATTTTTAGTGTTTTTGCTTTCGATGAATTAATATCGTATTGTTACCATACCGTACTGAACAACATCGGTACCAGTATATATTCATTTTTATGATTTCTTGTTTGATAACTGGTACTTTAATCGTATTTTAAAAGTTATATAAAATTATATGTTTAAATCAATTAAACAATTAAAACAATATAATACTAATAAAAACCTAAAGAAAAAAACAATATTAATAAAAAATCAAAAGACTGTTGATGCACACTTTGTAATAATATGTATATATATATATATATAATAATTTTAAAATTGCATAAATAGTTTATATTAAGGGCTAATGGTAGGGGAGGTGATGGGGCTGCATCAATATTGGATTTGACCCTGATAAAGTTCGGCCCTGCCCTGCCATCTCAATTCTCAACATATACATTTTCAAGTGTATGGCGTCATCGGGCAATAGTTATGCCAAGTGGTTGGCCACTTTTGGGCGGCACATTTGACTTTTGTTTTTTTTTCATATAATAGTTATTTATAGGTGATGACAAATTACAATTTTATCCCAGGTGTAAAATTACGATTTCACACTCGATTCAAAATAAAATTTTGCTTTTGTCCCTTGCTTAAATTTACGATTTTGCCGTCAGTTAAAAAATACAATTTTGCCCCCAGTTCAAAATAAAATTATGGTTTTGCCCTCAGCTAGAGTCCTGCCATACATTCCGTTTTATTGTTTCCTGTTTGATAAGAGGTACTATGATTGTATCTTAAAAGTTATATGAGAGAACAAAATATACTTAAATAAATTTAAGTAATAAACCAAGAAAATAATAAAACCTTAGAAAAAACAAAATTGAAAAAAATAAAAAACAATTGTTCCCCTCTTTTTATTTCAACATTACGATATATATTTTTTAAACGGATATTGTCTCGCTATCGTACTAAATTCAATCAAAACCGATTGAATAACATCTGTATCCGTATTTATTTTTAGTGTTTTTGCTTTCGATGAATTAATATCGTATTGTTACCATACCGTACTGAACAACATCGGTACCAGTATATATTCATTTTTATGATTTCTTGTTTGATAACTGGTACTTTAATCGTATTTTAAAAGTTATATAAAATTATATGTTTAAATCAATTAAACAAATAAAACAATATAATACTAATAAAAACCTAAAGAAAAAAACAATATTAATAAAAAATCAAAAGACTGTTCATGCACACTTTGTAATAATATGTATATATAAATATATATAATAATTTTAAAATTGCAGAAATAGTTTATATTAAGGGCTAATGGTAGGGGAGGTGATGGGGCTGCATCAATATTGGATTTGACCCTGATAAAGTTCGGCCCTGCCCTGCCATCTCAATTCTCAACATATACATTTTCAAGTGTATGACGTCATCGGGCAATAGTTATGCCAAGTGGTTGGCCACTTTTGGGCGGCACATTTGACTTTTTTTTTTTTTTTTTTTTTCATATAATAGTTATTTATAGGTGATGACAAATTACAATTTTATCCCAGGTGTAAAATTACGATTTCACACTCGATTCAAAATAAAATTTTGCTTTTGTCCCTTGCTTAAATTTACGATTTTGCCGTCAGTTAAAAAATACAATTTTGCCCCCAGTTCAAAATAAATTTATGGTTTTGCCCTCAGCTAGAGTCCTGCCATACATTCCGTTTTATTGTTTCCTGTTTGATAAGAGGTACTATGATTGTATCTTAAAAGTTATATGAGAGAACAAAATATACTTAAATAAATTTAAGTAATAAACCAAGAAAATAATAAAACCTTAGAAAAAACAAAATTGAAAAAAATAAAAAATAATTGTTCCCCTCTTTTTATTTCAACATTACGATATATATTTTTTAAACGGATATTGTCTCGCTATCGTACTAAATTCAATCAAAACCGATTGAATAACATCTGTATCCGTATTTATTTTTAGTGTTTTTGCTTTCGATGAATTAATATCGTATTGTTACCATACCGTACTGAACAACATCGGTACCAGTATATATTCATTTTTATGATTTCTTGTTTGATAACTGGTACTTTAATCGTATTTTAAAAGTTATATAAAATTATATGTTTAAATCAATTAAACAAATAAAACAATATAATACTAATAAAAACCTAAAGAAAAAAACAATATTAATAAAAAATCAAAAGACTGTTCATGCACACTTTGTAATAATATGTATATATATATATATATATATATATATATATATATATATAATAATCTTAAAGTTGCAGAAATAGTTTATATTAAGGGCTAATGGTAGGGGAGGTGATGGGGCTGCATCAATATTGGATTTGACCCTGATAAAGTTCGGCCCTGCCCTGCCATCTCAATTCTCAACATATACATTTTCAAGTGTATGACGTCATCGGGCAATAGTTATGCCAAGTGGTTGGCCACTTTTGGGCGGCACATTTGACTTTTTTTTTCATATAATAGTTATTTATAGGTGATGACAAATTACAATTTTATCCCAGGTGTAAAATTACTGTAACACCCCGTGTTTTCACGAGTGAAAGTCAAAGTCAAGGTCAAAGTCAACGACCGATTTCGCGCGACTCGACTCGTAGAAATGTTTTTATTTTATTTATATTATGTGGAGTAAGTGTCGTTCATTACAATAATCGAATCGTGGTTACCGTATTTCAATCGACCTACGACTGTGAACGATAGGAAGTAACAATGCGATAAAGTTAATCAAGCTATGCTAATCAAATCGACATCGAACCGTAACTCGAACTATGTATTTTACTTGTCATTTCTACGTGTGTGTGTGCTTTACGTGTTACCTGTGCATGTTTATTTTATGTTATGTTGTGATAATCAAGCGAACTCAATCGAACTCGAAGTCTAACTCGAATGTAAACGAACCCGAACCCGAATTCCGAGTCGAACCATATAAGAAGTAGTTGGGACTGAAAGTAATTTGACTAGGAAACCCCATCGAATCGCTCGCAAATCGAAACCAAAGCAACATCGCACCGGACGCACCAAGGCAGGCGGCATCCGCACGGATGGTCAATCCGCACGGATGGTCAATCCGCACGGATGGTCAATCCGCACGGATTGCCAATCCGCACGGATTGCCAATCCGCACGGATGACCTATCCGCGCGGATAGCCTATCCGGGTACGTGCCATGCGCACGGCTCTCCCTTTCCCTTTTTTGGCATCCTATAAATACACGGGTCACTCTCCAACTTTTCCACTTTTGGCAAGTGACGTTCGAACCGCACGCATTCTTCACTTTTTCTCAGATTTCTCTCAATCCAGGTAAGATCTTGCACTAATTCTTGTACATTCTTGATCACTACACAATTCTACACATTTCCATCTTTCAAATCTTCACTTTTAACCATGAAATCATCCGGATTTGAGGTATTCTCGGGTGACGTCATCATGAAGTTCTTATGAACTTCAAGCTTGACCTCATTCCACCAAGAATAACTCAGATCTAAACGATTTCCACAAGATTTCACAATAACTTTACGTAGATCTAAACTTTTCTAAGGATAAAAGAGTTGAAAGAATAAACCTAAGTTCTCTCCTTCTTTTTCCCTTAGAATCGGTACGAACCTGATCAGTTCTAGTCTTCTACTCGATAATAGTGAAGCACTAGTCCTGGATCTGGATTCTACCCACAGACACCTGATTTCGGGGTCAACCGGAATGACCGTTCTGAGTCGCCGACAGGCCGAGTTAGGGTGGTTCCTGGCCGGTCTAGTCACGCGGGTGAGAATACAACTCCAAGTGGTTGCCACGTAACCAGAACGTCTCGATAAACGACAACAGAAACCCAGAGTAGACGAACGGAACAATCAGACCAGAGGCTGTCCGCATGGACCAGCTATCCGCACGGACAAGCTGTCCGCACGGACAAGCTGTCCGCACGCACAGGCCATACGGACGGGTTGTCACCCGGACGAGCTACCCTTGGGACCCACTTTCCAAACAAGGTTTGAGTATCGACGAATGAGCAATCCGGACGGACGACCTCTGAATGGATTACTCTTCGGATCATGAGATACTAAGGCCTTAAAAAAAAAATTCAAACAATGTTCATCCGCACGGCCAAGTCGTACGCACAGACAGGCTATCCGGACGGATTGTCTCTGCCCGCGCGCACAGACTGTCCGCACGGATTACCATTGTCCGCACGGACTGCCATCCGTACGGATTGTTGTCCGCGCGACCGGCTTGAAAGGTAGAAACACTTATGTGTTTTCTAAATGCTACAACTAAAACTCCAAAGCACAAGCCATCATACACAAACACATCTCACACTTAGGAAGAAACAATCCACTTGAACGTTTATCCACACAAACAACTTGTCCGTACGGATAAGCCATCCGCACGCACAACCAATCCGCACAGATAAGCCATCCGCACGCACAACTAATCCGCACGGATTACCATCCGCACGGACAGCTCGCACGCACGGATAGCTTATCCGGATGGATCACCATCCGCACGGATAGTTCATGCGCACGGATGACTCCCTCTCACGGATAGCTGATCCGCACGATCAGCCATCCTAACCACGCTCACCTTGTACTGTTTTACGCGCCACTTATCGTTGTTATCAAATCTATTCAGGCTAACCGTACTCGCTGTAAAGCGCTCCCTTCAATCCACAATCGCTGTGAGTATACTCGAACCCTTTTTGCTTTTAGCACTTTTGGGTGTTACATACGTTACGAATATTCAAACTACAACAATCACACTACTCAAGCTATTTTAACGCTAAACCATTTACGCATGTTATACGTGGCTTATGAATGCTTGTTTGTTATGTTTACACATGGAATGTTGTCTACCTGCCTTAGCAACGATAGTACTATAGTTTGGACTCAGCACCCGTTCACACGGGGGTTGTTAAGGATCTTTTACTTGCATTGATTACGGTGGTAATCATGTATTGCGAACTGCCTCGGGCAGTCAACCCGCAGTCATTGGTATCGATGGATCTATGTCGATAACTAACGTGCTTCATTTCACTATGTGTACGTGCTGGTTATGCGTAAACGAATTCGAACTCTATTATGCTATTATCAAACTTGTATGCTCACCTTTACATTTTATGTATTGACTTTATTTTAACGTATGTGACAGGTGCCTAGGTTGTTTATATGCTTCTCGGGCTGTGATGAACTTGAAGCTAGGAACTGGAGTCTAAAAACCAACGAATAAACTAGTTATGTTAAATCTGAGTTGTCGGAACAGAATACTTGTTTTGATGTTATCTGTAATAACTTGTTTGACTATTTAAGATACGGTATGGGACGTATTGCTTTAATTAAATGGTAATGATAGTTGTTATGGAAACTTCTGGACAATCTGTTTCGCTCAGTGCCATGCCCCGATGATTCTGCCATCGGTTGGGGTGTGACAGATTGGTATCAGAGCCATAACTATAGGGAATTAGGCAAGACTCGACCTAGTCCGGGTCGAAGTCTTAGAGACCTAGTCTATAGTTAAGAACCAACAGACCAACTAACGCGTATGCGTAAACTCGCCACTATCACTCACTCTTTTCTATCACTGCACTCGAATTTTCAAGTTGTGAACAGGTAATGAGGCCGAGAATAGGTGTGAAAACCGCAAACTCACGACTAAGGTTGCCTAATCAACTTACGTTTTAGCTACAAACGAGGAGAATCATACCAGATCAGGAGTGAAATCCATATTTTGATGAATAATCTCCTCAATTTTTATCAAAAACGAGGACGGAAGTTGCAAGATAGGGGTGAAACCCTAACCTTGACGACTCGTCCTGCTTTTATACAAAAACTCTCACCAAAGTTCGATGGACTCCAACGATCTAAAGACACAATATAACCAATGGGAATTGCGCCAACGCCCAAGAATCGAGGCAAAGGCATAGTCCTGGAGGTAATTGTGCACACAAGATCCTTGCGAATAGTCGAGCCACTTTGGTTAGTCGAAGTCTATTAGCCGCAGACAATCTACTTTTGATTATCGACCTTTATGAAGATTTTATGTGTTTTTCTGTTATTTGTTAACGTTTTGAGGTACTATTGGTTTCGACCCAACACTATTGCTTCTGCTAAAAACACAAAACTCACACGACACGACATTGACAAATCGCTCGCGCTACACTGCTTTCGAACACTCGCAAACTCTGAATACTAGGTTCCTATTTTCTGACTGCTTTTAGTGATTAAGTTATACGTGTTTCTTGCTGTTATGCTTACGTGTTTAGGAATATTGTGATTATGTGCTCTATGTGTTTATGTGATTTTGTGCAATTATGTGATTTTGTGACAATATGCGTTTACATGGTACGTGTTACTGACCTTTAGTAGTAGTAAACGTGTGAGGTGAGATTCGAATACATGTGTTGAGTTCCATGGCGATGTCTATTGCAGACAATGTCGTCTGGATCCCGTCATCCACTCTATCGCCAGGAAAAGAAGGACAGACGCCTTGCTTCCATCGTCGCGAAAGCTGTAGCAAAGGCGGTGAGTGATTCCTGTGAGAATGCCAGCAAATCATCCGAGGAATCGAGGACTGAAGGTCCTAGAGCTGTCGCAAGACCTTTCAGTTTCAAACAATTCAAGTCATGTGGGCCGAAAGGATTCACAGGCGAAGGAGGCCCTACTGCACTATTCCACTGGTTTGACTCTATCGAGGTTACTCTGCGACAAAGTGGTTGCCCTGATGACCTTCGAACTCTGAACGCTACCGGCGTCTTTCAGTCCCGTGCTTTGGACTGGTGGACGGCCGAGAGGAACAAGAGAGGGAATGATGCAGCTTACGGTTTGTCGTGGGACGAGCTCAAGGAAGTCATGCTAGAGGAATTCTGCCCTCCTCACGAGCGTCAAAAGCTTGAAGATGAATTTTGGCACATACATCAGAAGGATGGAGACAATGCTGGCCTCACTGCTCGCTTCAAACAGCTCAGCATTATCTGTCCTGACCAGGTCAAGACTCCTGAGATGACCATCAAGAAGTACATCCGAGCTTTTCCCGACTGCGTTACTGATTTCGTGCAAGCGGCTAAGACTACCACGATCGAGGAAACCTATCTGTTAGCCGCTGAAATCAATGACAAAAGGGTTAAGGCTGGGGTGTGGGATAAGACCTCCAAGCATCTGCATCAAGCCACTACTGCTGCACCAACTACTGAAACCACCTCGTCGAGCAACAAGAGAAAGAACAAGAGAAAGAACAACTCCACCAACAAGAACTGCGCGATTACTGCTGCACCGATCCAAGTCGTACCTGTCCAACAGCGTCAAGTAGCGGCGCCTGTGGCCAATGCACCGCCTGCAAAGCGTGCATATACTGGACCACACCCGCTCTGCCCTACTTGCACCTATCATCACCCGACAGCTATTCAATGCCGCTTATGTGCTCATTGCAACGTCTACGGCCACTTTACTGCCAACTGCCGTATTCGTCAAGCTCCTGCCAATCAAGCTCTACTCGCTGCCCCACAGGGTCAACAAGCTCCTCCGGCACCCGCAGTCAAAGCCAGAGCATGCTTCACGTGTGGCGACCCGAACCATTTCGCCAACATGTGCTCGAACAGGGTAGTGAAACAAGAACCGCAACTTTCAATCTCAATGTGCGTCAAGCCCAGGCTGACAACAACGTGGTCAATGGTACGTTCCTTGTGAATGGTATTTATGCTTCATGTTTGTTTGATACTGGAGCCGATAATTGCTTTGTGTCACTCGAATTTGAGAAACTCCTTAGTCGTAAACGTTCCCGACTCTCCTCTGCATTCGATGTTGAAGTCGCTACCGGAAGAACCGTCGCTGTAAACTCTGTTATTCGTGATTGCACTCTCGAGCTCAACAATCACATCTTCTCAATCGACCTCATTCCGATGCAACTCGGAAGTTTCGACGTCATAGTAGGCATGGACTTTCTTCGCGAAAACCATGCCGAAGTTGTGTGCTTCGATAAAATGATTCGTTTCTCGCTCGCAAATGGTGATTCGTTGTGTGTTTATGGTGATACTACTTCGAAGGGTCTCAAGCTTATGTCATGCCTACAAGCTAGCAAGTATCTCCGCAAGGAATACAGGGCTTTCTTGGCTAATGTCGTAGCAGCGGAGAAGGAAAAGAAAGAGAAGAAGGGAGTAAAAGACGTTCTTGTGGTTCGGGAATTCCCTCAAGTTTTTCCAGAGGACCTTCCCGGACTACCACCGAAGCGCGATATTGATTTTCGCATTGATCTCATTCCTGGAGCTAATCCCATTGCCAGAGCTCCTTATCGACTCGCGCCGTCCGAAATGCGCGAACTCTCAACCCAACTCCAGGAATTACTTGAGAAAGGCTTTATTCACCCGAGCACCTCTCCTTGGGGCGCACCAGTCCTTTTCGTCAAAAAGAAGGACGGGTCGTTCCGGATGTGCATCGACTACAGGGAATTGAATAAGTTGACTATCAAGAACCGCTATCCTCTGCCTCGAATCGACGATTTGTTTGATCAGCTACAAGGCGCTACGTGTTTCTCGAAGATCGATCTACGTTCAGGATATCATCAGCTGCGTATACAAGAGGAGGATATACCCAAAACCGCATTTCGTACTCGTTACGGCCATTACGAATTCGTTGTCATGCCTTTTGGCCTAACCAATGCACCAGCAGTTTTCATGGATCTGATGAATCGAGTGTGCAAACCATACCTCGACCGCTTCGTCATCGTGTTCATCGACGATGTCTTGATCTATTCCAAGACGAGAGCCGAACACGCGCAACATCTACGTTTGGTCCTCGAGTTACTCCAGGGGAACCAACTCTACGCCAAATTCTCCAAGTGCGAGTTTTGGTTGGGGGAGGTTTAGTTTCTGGGTCACATCGTAAATAGTCAGGGTATTCACGTTGATCCTGCAAAGATTGAAGCTGTGAAGAGCTGGGTTACGCCCAAGAACCCGTCTGAAGTCCGCTCCTTTCTCGGACTAGCGAGCTATTATCGACGATTTATCGAAGGATTCTCGAAGATTGCTATACCACTTACCACTCTCACTCATAAGGACCAGCCTTTTGTCTGGGGGACCAAACAAGAGTCTGCCTTTCGAACCCTCAAACACATGCTTTGCAATGCTCCTGTTCTCACACTACCCGACGGGAACGATAGTTTCATTGTCTACTGTGATGCTTCCAACCTTGGTCTCGGTTGTGTCCTAATGCAACGGGACAAGGTCATAGCTTACGCATCTCGTCAGCTCAAAGTCCACGAGAAGAATTATACAACCCACGATCTCGAGCTAGGCGCAGTTGTTTTTGCATTAAACATTTGGCGACACTACCTGTATGGTACAAGGTGTACGATCTTCACCGATCACAAGAGCCTACAACACATCTTTAATCAGAGAGAACTAAATATGTGTCATCGCCGATGGGTAGAACTTCTCAACGATTACGACTGTGAGATTCGTTATCACCCAGGCAAGGCAAATGTTGTTGCCGACGCACTTAGCAGACGAAGCTATCTGCTTAGCACTCGTAATGTTCAAGCCCAGCACAACCTCGAAGCTCTCATTCGCGACGCCCAGCACGCATGTTTCAACGAACGCACTTTGAAGAAAGAAAGAATCTACCACGATGGAGCCCAACTTGTGAGCAAATCAAATGGGATATTCCACTTCTTAGACCGAATTTGGATTTCCAAGCGAACCAACCTGCGACAGATTATCATGGATGAAGCCCACAAATCCCGATACTCTATCCATCCCGGTGCTGACAAAATGTACCATGACCTTCGCTATAGGTACTAGTGGCCGGGTATGAAACAGGATATCGCTCTCTACATCGGAAAATGCCTAACCTGTGCTAGAATCAAGGCTGAACACCAAAGACCCTCTGGCTTGCTCGAACAACCACCAATTCCCATGTGGAAGTGGGAGAGCATAGCTATGGATTTCGTAACCAAGCTTCCAACCACGTCATCAGGTCACGACAGCATTTGGGTTGTTATTGACCGTTTGACGAAATCAGCTCACTTCCTGCCAATACGAGAAGACTACAAGGTGGAACGATTAGCCCGAATCTACACCGACGAGATCATTTGTCGACATGGGACGCCTCGCGACATCATATCTGATCGTGATGCTCGGTTTACTTCACGATTGTGGGAAACATTCCAAACGGCACTCGGTACAATGCTTAATCTAAGTACTGCGTTCCACCCACAAACCGACGGTCAGACTGAAAGAACGATTCGTACGCTTGAAGACATGCTCCGTTCGTGTGTTCTAGACTTCGGTGGTAATTGGGATAGACACCTTCCGTTAGTCGAATTCTCGTATAACAACAGCTACCAGGCTAGCATCCAGATGGCACCTTTCGAGGCCTTATACGGAAGAAGATGTCGATCGCCTATTGTGTGGCACGAGATCGGTCACTCGCACCTAACCGGTCCAGAGCTGCTACAAGAAACGACAGACAAAATTTTCCAAATTCGGGACAACCTAGCGAAAGCTCGGGATCGACATAAAGTTTACGCCGATAAAAAGCGCAAACCCCATGAATATGGCGTTGGTGACTACGTACTCCTAAAGGTATCACCTTGGAAGGGTGTAGTCCGATTCGGCAAGAAGGGGAAACTCGCGCCTCGATATGTTGGACCCTTTAAGATTCTGGAAAGGATCGGAAAAGTCGCCTACAAACTCGAATTACCGGAGGAACTTAGCAATGTCCATCCGACTTTCCACGTGTCAAACCTCCGAAAGTGCATCGCCGACCACGACTTACATGTTCCTCTAGATGATCTACAAGTGAACGAAACATTACACTTCGTGGAAAAGCCTGTCGAAATCATGGATCGCCAGACCAAAGAACTCAGGCGCTCACGCATTCCCATTGTGAAAGTCCGATGGGAAGGTAAACGAGGCGCGGAGTTTACTTGGGAACTCGAAAGCGACATGAAGGCAAAGTACCCACAATTGTTTAATTAAGAAATTTTGTAGGGTTATAGATCAAGTGTTTTCGCACAACATATCCAAGTCTTAACAATTTTTACCCGTAAAATCTTGTTTAATTTGTCGATTATCTGTTGAAAACGTGAAAAGATGTAAAAGTGAAAAAAATTGATCAAATCTGATGAGTGTTTGATCCTCGCAATCGATCACCTGCTCAGATACCACTTGTAGGATCGGTTTTGACTCCGTTACGATTATGTTTAGTCAAGCACGTTCACGGATTCCGCACGATTTCGAGTCAACAATAGTCAACGCGGATTTGTTATCCGTACGGTGAACGTCAACAGCAACATTCAACATCTTTTTAACAAAAATTCAAATTTCTCCCAAACGGCTTCGAAATTAGGAATTGAAACTTTATAGGCTTTTAGATCAGACAATTTCGCATATCATACCCAAAAATCAGCGATTTTAGTCGGTAAAAGTCGATTCATCTGACGATTTTCAGTGATCCGAACGAAGGACTCTCACATGTGATCCACGGTTAGTTACGGCTTCCAGCTTAATTTCGGGACGAAATTCCCTAAACAAAGGGAGGCTGTAACACCCCGTGTTTTCACGAGTGAAAGTCAAAGTCAAGGTCAAAGTCAACGACCGATTTCGCGCGACTCGACTCATAGAAATGTTTTTATTTTATTTATATTATGTGGAGTAAGTGTCGTTCATTACAATAATCGAATCGTGTTTACCGTATTTCAATCGACCTACGACTGTGAACGATAGGAAGTAACAATGCGATAAAGTTAATCAAGCTATGCTAATCAAATCGACATCGAACCGTAACTCGAACTATGTATTTTACTTGTCATTTCTACGTGTGTGTGTGTGCTTTACGTGTTACCTGTGCATGTTTATTTTATGTTATGTTGTGATAATCAAGCGAACTCAATCGAACTCGAAGTCTAACTCGAATGTAAACGAACCCGAACCCGAATTCCGAGTCGAACCATATAAGAAGTAGTTGGGACTGAAAGTAATTTGACTAGGAAACCCCATCGAATCGCTCGCAAATCGAAACTGAAGCAACATCGCACCGGACGCACCAAGGCAGGCGGCATCCGCACGGATTGCCAATCCGCACGGATGACCTATCCGCGCGGATAGCCTATCCGGGTACGTGCCATGCGCACGACTCACCCTTTCCCTTTTTTGGCATCCTATAAATACACGGGTCACTCTCCAACTTTTCCACTTTTGG
>JARYGA010004960.1:0-127374 GCA_030545235.1 Helianthus tuberosus
AAGATCTCTATTTGACTTAACCTTGTACTTAATTTGCAAAGTGTGTTTTATATTATTTGAGATGCAATATACGTGTTATTCGCGATATATAGATTATATATGTGTAAGGGTTTAATAAAACGGGATTAGGAAGTGAACTTTAGTTAGTGGGCTTCGTTAGCGAATCAGGACCGGACCGTATACCTGAAACCCGCTTGTAACACATGTCCGTATTGTGATAATATCCGACCCAATTCGCTGTTGTGTTGAGCGATTACAACCGGCCCAAGACTGTTGTGTTGCAACCGGCCCAAACTTTGTTCACATATTAGCATGTACGTAGATGGGATTTCATTTGGAACAAACCCTATTTTTTTTCCCTACCAAGTGTGCGACGGCAACACCTCTCAGGATCTCTTCCAGGACATCATCTCAGTGTAATTGGGGTTAGTAGATTTGTGTGTTAATTCTTGTATATATAAGCCTGATTCTCGTTTAGAATGAACCTAATTGCTAACCTTGTTTACGTGCAATCTGATTTAACGAGTATGTACATATAGACGTATGATTATGCCATGTGCTTGTTATGTATCGTATGATGATGTGTTCGGCTATATGCTTATGATTGAAACATGACTGATATGCATAGTATTAAAACTTGATGTAACAATTGAGTTAGGGGTCCAATAAGATTGAGATTACATGGTTGGTAAAGGTTGGATAGACTTGTATAATGAAACTGGCGGCTCATGTGCATATGTTTGTAAATTGATCAAATCAAAGCCATGTGATATTCTAATTGGATTGTCAGATTGTCACGTGTAATTGATATTATGTGCACTATGATTTCTTAAATTCTAAAGGGGTTGACTATTGTGGGATAAGCATGTGACTAAGGTATCATGAATGGTAATGATTAATTGTGGGATTGATCATGTGGGTCGGTTCACTAGGATCGAGCATTTGGATTTTTAAAACAAATCATGTGGGGCCGAGGGGTTACTAAAATGTATGGATCAAATTGTTGTGTGTAACTGTTAGTGATGATTAGGGTTTTCATACGTAACTGATTATGCGACGTAACTGATGAATCAACAAAACAGGCCTCTTGGCGAAACAGAATGTGTTTCGCCAAGGACTGTCGACGAAATAGAGTTTTGTTTCGCCAACTATTGTGTTTCGCCAAAGTATGTGTTTCGCCGAATGTATGTTTCGCCAAAGGTGTAATCAGCACAGTAACTTGGGTTAATTCTGTTAAGTGATAACTGGAATATCTAACTGCTGTTAAATGTCAAACATGACTAGTATGATTATGATTACGTGTTACCTGCTTATACGTGAACAACTTGAACACAAACTGATTTTATATACGTGCATACTCTAGGACGTGATTGACTTATTTGCGAGCACATACTTAGCATACTGAGCAAACCAAGGTGAGTTCACACAGCCAAGGCATGGGGTTCCCGGGTGGGAATGGTATTTGATGAATTATTGTGTATACTCATAAAGTAGAACCTAACGATCAGATACAACTAGACTAGTAACACTTTTGAACTGATCTTCGCACACCTGCCAAGGATTGGCCGCGATATTATGACTGACTTCGCACACCTGCCATAGAATGGCCGCGAACTAAATTTACAAATCTTCGCACACCTGCCTGGAGAGGCCGCGATACAAATAAACCTAGTCTAGAATACTTGGGAAAAACATTCCCCAATATCTTCGCACACCTGCCTGGAGAGGCCGCGATACAAATAAACCTAGTCTAGAATACTTGGGAAAAACATTCCCCAATATCTTCGCACACCTGCCTGGAAGGCCGCGATGGGAATTAATAAGATACATTGTAACGAACGAACATACTACTACTCACGCTATACTATTACTGAACTATTAACTGTGAACTCGCTCAACTAGTTGTTGACTCTCTGCTGCATGCCTTGCAGGACCTTAGGTACATATGGAGCTTGCACAGGGAGGAGCAGGTCGTTGTGGGACATGGATCGATGATGCCATGTTAATTATCTAAACGTTTGAATTTACGATTTACATTGGGTTTACATACTTATGCTTCCGCTACACACTTGTTGATGTTTGGTTTTGAAAACACCTTTCGTATTGATGAATGACTTATATTATTTACTATTATGTTCAATATGATTGGTGGCTTGATCCTGGTCAGTCACGCCCTCCAAGCGGTGATACTCCGCATGTGGATTTTGGGGGTGTGACACATATGTTGTGTAAATCTTGTAGTAATTGATTTGTGTGATTATTTGGACCCGATCTATGTTGTGGTAGCTCGGATCGTCATTTAACCCGGGTTGATCATGATCATGGATCACGACATAAGGTTGTTTTGGAAGTAACAAGGGTTAAAGGATGAAACTCTACCACACACAAATCATGAACTTGTGTAAAAGCGATGTTGCTTGTGAAATAGTCTTTAAAACTAGTAGATCTACGTATCTACAAGCGGTATTTTCAAAGAACCAAGTATCAAAGAAATCATGTTTTCTAAAGACGGATCTTACACTAACCCGAGTGATTTTTAGAACACCCCAGTGTGTAAACACTTGTGTAGCACACACTTTCGACAAAATAACTATTTTTTTTTTTGAAAAAGATGACGAGAAGTTGTAAAGATGGAATTTCTTTAAAAACGGGGTTTTTACGAAACCGGATTGATTTATATAAGAATCCACTAAAAGTAATGGAATTTACTTTATATTCTTGGATAAAACGCAAGTTCATGTAATTTATGCGATATACATATTTATTTACTAGTTTGTTGTTTTGGACATTGTTTTGATTGAATGAAAAGAATGTTGGTTTGAATTATGAAAGAAAATGATACGCTTAAAAGCGTGGCCACCTCCAGTTACAGAAGAAACTCTGGCGAAATTTTTCTAAAAACCTAACACTTAGAATTATTTTCACTATAAGTGTTAGAAATACTTTTCGACTTGTTTTCAATTTATAGATTTCGCCACGACTTTATTTACAAAACATCGGAGGCGGGATTTCACAAAATAAAGCTTGGAAAATATATTTTTAGTATATATTTTTCATAAAGTCACTTGATATGTGTTTATGATTATTTTGTGAAAATACTAGTATTATTTTTAGGGTAAAAATAATACTAACGAATGCTAATGGATCCAAAATAATACGAACGTCTCTACGATAAACATATAAGTTACACCGGTAATTATTATTACCACTCGATCATTTAAAACGTAACTTACGCATTTTTAAGAAAATATGACTTAACGCGTATTTTTGCCAAGGTATTATTTTGGGAAAATTTATGTAATAGAAAATATAATATTTTTGAGAAGAATATTTATATTTTGGAGTTAGAAATAAAATATATTTTAAGTGAGACTTAATAATATATTTCGAACACACATGTATTAAATCCCCCATCCTTGGGAAGGAAAATAACTTCCAAGTATATACAGAATGTAAACACGAAATAGTTGTCTAACTATTTCCCAACAACTTAAACCATAAAGCTAAGGCACGGCTGTCCGTCTAATAGAATTAGTACGTGTAGGTCGACACACAGCTGCTTGATCAGGAGACATACTTGGTAGAGACGCACCACTGTGAGTTCATGTCCCCCTTTTCTCTTAACTGTTTTCAGTTTTCTAAACTACGGGGGTGAAATACATGTTACTTTGATTACAAGTACTATATACATGGTATGGTTAGCGTAAGGAGGTTTACTACTTAGATCATGTGAGTGGGTAGGAGCAACATGAGGCCATTAGTCCTCATGGTAGGACCGAGGGACAGGAGCGGTAGATCTATCTGGGTGTAGCGAGTCCAGCCCCAGGCCAAACTAGAAACGGACCTCGGGGTGACTTCGTGCCCGACGCATAAATCTGCTAGGTTTGAGTCTCCCTACTTACACTTCACACATATCAGTGGCCTTGCAAACCATTGGTGATCTCAATTCCCTTATGTGCTACACACCAGGATTTTTATACTTACAAAGGTTTATTTACTCACTTACACATGAACTCGCTCAACATTATTGTTGATTTTTCAACTTACATGTATTTCAGGGAATTAAAGGATCTGGCGCGGTATGACACGTTTTCCCGCTGCACTAGTTACGAGGTCATCCGGGTTTGGGGAATGTGACTCTTTCCTGGACAAGTCACAGTCCTTAAACTGTGTTTATGTCATGTTGATGTTTGTGTTTGTTGAACAATGTCATTAGGATGTGTTTCCGTTGAGACAATGTTGCTGTATTTGGTTTTAAAAACTTAATTAAATGGATGATCTTGCATGGTTTTATTTCATATAGCTTTGTTATGGTTAAGCTATGGTATTAAGAAGTCACACCAAATTAACCACGCTTCCGCAAAGCCAGGGTGTGACAATTCTGCTCGTCAATAAGAAGGACGATAACTTTCATACGAACATCAAACAACCAGGAGCCGAACGAGCTAACCCACGAGAGTCGGCGACTCTTGCTAAGGATTGACGAACTACTTATTGGACTAACTGCGAGGATCCAACACATGTTTCCCGACCGATCGATGATCGAGTAGCTGTAACTTCAGGAAGAAAGTATACCGGGGGAAAATTGTGGGACAATAGTTTGTTTTAAACGTACGCAAAAATGGTGTTGCTTACACAATGCACAAAATAGAGTTACACAGAATACGAAACCTTGAGGATCTAGAAAACATATGCTTAAGACCTTTGGGAACCCAGGTCCAAACTTGTAAAGGTTGTTACTTAGAAACCATATCTGTTAATTCAATTGAACACCATTAATCTGACATGTATGCCATTTCAGTTAGCAAAACAGAAAGTACTCGAAATTCTTTCGTTAAAAATCTTCACTTTTTCTTCTGGCCGAGTAGATGTTTGCATCTCTACTCCCCTTAAAGTAGTCGCATCGCTTTGATTTTCATCGCTAAGAGCGAACACACATTTGCTTCGATACTTGGTCATTACCCCATAACTCATTGTCTCATCACTTGAAAACTCACATGTTACGTGTTCACCATCTGCTACGCATACGGTCACATTTCGAACGCTTCATTGAAATTCGAATATTATGTTGCTAAATCTAACTACTGGTTTGTGATTCGAATGGCCTACATTATTGTAACAGTTGACTCTTTTGCTACCAAGTCAACACACTTTCTCGAAAACTTCTTTTGTTTCAAGATACATTCATGGTTTATTTTTGTAACCATGCTGAGATTTCCTTTATGGGTGCATATGTTTATTGTCGGGTTACGCTGAAAATAAGTTCAATTGCTTGAACTTATCCATTTCGCATATTCGGTTTGAGACGTTATATGATGTATTGGGAGCATCATATTCAAATATTTTTGCAAAGGTTCTTTCATTACGAGTCGTGGTAGATTCGGTTGGTCTACGACTCCAATAAATCGTTTGATTGATTTCAATACCTTACGGTGATACTTTCACGAGATTGAAGCTTGCGCTAATTTGGTTACTCACTTCATACACGGATTTAAATTATCTGCTAATTTTCTCTAAATCCGTCTTGTCTATTTCAATTAAAGCAGACTCTACACAGTTGTGTGTTAAGACAATGGTACATAGACTCATTTCATATCACAATGTACCTCCTAACGATACTTTCATGGTCGATCGAATGCCTTGCGATCCTTGCGATACATAATTACTTTTCCTCTTCGGTCGGAAACAGTGATTCTTTGATGTTCCGTGTTCAACTGGAAACCTTACGACATTGTATAAATCAATTTTTTTGGACTGTTTCAGGGCACTTTCATTTGATTTCAGGCACGGTGAACTTGTTCGGTCACCACTATTATTGAATCTCGTCATTACAACACCTTGTGGTGTCATTAGTTTGTGCTAATCATGGTCAATTGTTTCACACAAAACTACATATACTTTTGTCAACTTGTCATATAAACATTTCTGATGCAACTACGAATTAAAACAATGATACACCAGATTCGCTTGTACCTCACTCGGTGTATTTTCGCAATTCGAGAATGTCAACACACAAATCCTTACCATTTATTTATTCAGAAGTTGACAGATCATTTTCATAATACTATCGCATCCAAATCATTGATTTTGAGTTCATATAGCGGAGGCTATGGTTCGTGAAAACTCGTTTGCCTATCGTTACCGATTGTTTGAGAATCCTATTGGACAAAACTCCTCTTTTGTGGAACCCCTGTTAACTGGATTGCACTAGACTATACGTCGATACGTCTTGTACCCTCGACACCAAATGCTAAAAGCACATACCTTTTAACTATTGGATTTGTGATGTTATATATATATATATATTCTTGGACTCACTTGATGTGAATAAGGTTTGAATTGGTTTGATGATTATCTACCTCGGTACTATTCATATACATACATGCATAACGAAACCCTAAGGAATTAAGGTAGTACAAATTTCGAGGATGAAATTTTCTTAACGGGGGGAGAATGTGACAACCCTCAAAATTATAGGTACTGTACAAATTAATTAATTTCGATTATGTGCTTAATGACTGTGCTTGATCACTACTGACAATTTAAACTGCTTTATGATTTTTGTATCATACATACATGTGCATCATATTTCATACAGTCACTCCATTTATTACACCCAAACATTTGTGACATACTTGATGCACACAGCACAGATAACACACTGAACGGTTGATTCAGAAATAATGCTGACAATGCCAGCACATAGGCAGACAATGTTATTTTGGCCAGTATGAGCCAGGGACAGGATACTACACTAGTATAGAGTGTAGGGAAGTGAGGACCATGAGACTGTGTCACTAGGCGATAGTTTGAGTGCCGGGAAGTACCTAAAACCCATTTTTAGTGCAGAATTCTGCATTTTTAGCAACGATTCAGCTTTTAACATACTCGTATTATATAGAGAATTGACTAAATGGTCCTGAACGCTTTCCTAAGTGCCGGGAATAATTCGTGTTACAAAAATATATATAAAAGACATTATTCGGACTAATTAAACACTTTAACGGAACAGTATCCGACCGAACAACCGGACATTACCCGGGACACCAAATAATTGTCAAACACATTATTTTATTATTCTTGGCTAGTCATGATCCCCATATACCATAACACCCACTATTTTCCCTACTAACTAGTATATGGAATTATATACTTGTAAACTAACTAATACTTACTTTTTAGTTGAAACTTTGCAAATATACCCCCCCCCAACCGATTTTTGGTCCCTCATGGACCCCACCATATATTTTCATCATGCTTCAAAGATTTGTTTTGATTATTTGGCTATTGTTTATTAGATTACTTACTTATGTAAGTAAACAAAATATGCATAGAATCTATAAGTATGGCCTACTCTTACACACAAATCATTCACAAGATTTCACTCTCTCTCACCTCCCTACTCTCTCTCTCATTCGGCTCCCCCAAAACCGAAACCCATCACCACCATCTTCAACATTCATCTCCTCCATATTCAAGTCCATTCAAAGCTTCTAAGTTGATCCATGGAGGTTGCATCTTGAAGGGCTTGCCAAGGGAGTTTGTTCAAGTCTTTCTCACCATCTTTTTCATCATCATCTCTTGTTCATAAGTTCATCCCTAGCCCTTGTGCTAGTTGTAAGTCTTCGATTTAACTCTTGAATCACTTCTACGTTGATTGTTCGACACATTGTTGTTTAAAGTTTAAAATAAGGACACAAAGAGAAAATGAACAAGGAACCTAAACATGAACTTATATAATGATAAAATCTGGTTGGATTATGTTGATATGAGCATGCATGTTGGTTGATCACTGATTTATTGATAAACCGTTGTTAGGACACTTGGTGATGCGTTTTTAGTAACATTTACACTCTAAAAAGCATGCTGATTGGTATTTTCAGCCAACTTCAACAGGCTGTACCTGGATCTTTATAAATCGAAAAACGGATTTTCTGAAGCCTAAATTATGTATTTTTGAAAAACCGAACAAATGGCACTGGAATTGTAATTTTTCGAGGTCGTTTACTATTTTTAAAGGACTATTTTTGGACAGCAGCTCAAGCTGTGTTTTTACTGCAGAAAAAAGTGTGTTGTATTCGGAGTCATAACTTGAAACCTGAGTAGAATTAGATCATGAAATTTTTACTGTAGATGGTCACTGTTGTCGTCGAAATTCTCCCACTGGAATTTCGTCAATCGGACTTATGATTAATTTTTAGTGAATTATTCCGTAGACTGCAGTCAGAAAATGACAAATCTGATTGCAGCCCGGTAAATGAATTTCTATAAAATATTGGTAATGAACTGGGCCCCGATATTTTTACACAATAAAATTTGGAACGTTTATGACATTCTGAAAAAATTTGGGAATTTTTGGAGAAGGTTAACTATTTTATTAAAATGCTCGAAAACAGTCCAGTTTTGATTAATAAAGCTGAAATGACATAAGTGGTATATTGCATGTATGATTGTCGGGTTGGCTATGTGAGAACGTTCTACGGGATATTTGTAAAAGAAAATGATATGCTATTAAGCATGGACACCTCTATTTACAAAGGAGACTATGGCGAAATTTTCCGAAAATCCTAACACTTAGTAAACATTTTTCTAAACAAGTGGTTACTAGCATGTTTTAGACTATGTTTTTCAAACATAAAACTCGCCATAATTTTTATAACGAAATACGGAGTATCGGGGGTTGGTTTTATACAGGAATATGGTTAAATATGTATTCTCTAAAATGGGACTTAAAAATATAATCCCAATACGAACAGACACATGTAAAATATCCCATCCTTGGGAAGGAAATACGAATACACAAGTATGAGAAGTATTATTACTAAAATATTGAAGACACTTTAAAACGTAACTCAAAGGCACTAATCAATACTAAGACAAGGCACGACCCGTTCGTCTAATAGACGTTAGACCATTGTAGGTAGTCGTGTTTGCTGAGGAGATTTGGGTTACGAGTACCGAAGACGCAATGCTGTGAGTTCATGTCCCCCTTTTCTCTTAACTATTTTCAGTTTTACACCTCGGGGGTGAAATACATGTTACAGACATTTACTTACATGGTATGGTTAGCTTAAGGAGGGTTTTTATTACGCGAACATGTGAGTGGTGGGCACAACACTTAAGGCCATCAATCCTCGTTGTAGGACCGAGGGACATTAGTGATAGATCTATTTGGGTGTAGCGAGCCCCACTCCTGAGTCCACTGAGTGGACCATGAGATGACTAAGTGCCCGACGCACAAATCCGCTAGGTTTGAGTCTTCCTGCATCACTTCACACTTATCATTGGCTTTGCAACCCAATGGTGGTCTCTTTTTTTTTCCTTAATTGCTACATACCAGGGATTTTAATACATACAGACACATTTCAAAGGTTTATTTATACTCACTTACACATGAACTCGCTCAACTTTTGTTGATTTTTCAAACTACATGTATTTCAGGGATTTAGTGAATGGATCTGGCGGGCGTTGGAGTTTTTAAGCTGCATTGTGAATAAGGATGTCATCCAATTCATGAGGGCTTAGGAGACGTATCTTAATCCTGGACGAGATACGTGGTCCTAAACTCGGGTTTGTTTTAAAATCTTTCGTTGAGTCTTTTTGAAAATCCTTAAAACATGTTATGGTTTGTGACTTGAATTTGGTTTTGACATTTCAGACAATTATGTTGTACTACTTTTAAACTTAAATTAATGGATGTACATCTACTGGTTTTATCATATAGTGTTGTTATGATCATATGCAATGGTATTAAGAAGTCACACCAATAATCACGCTTCCGCAAAAGTCAGGGTGTGACACGTTAAGCCATTTTCAAGGCCCTAAAATGATGCCTAAACATTGTGGACATGAAACAAGCTCAAAAATATGCCGGATGTTGGTTCGTTTGGTCGTACGAACGCGATGTTCGCTTAATTACGACGGAATGCGCATAAGCGCGAAAAACGATCCAAATTGCGCGACGAAAGGATTTTTTTCATGCCAAACACTAAAATAAAATATTTTAGTGCTTACATAAATTTTTGGGATGTCCGGATGTATTCAGAACGTAAGTTATGCGCGAAAGTGCAAACTTATGCACTTTTTGACGCTTTTAGTCCCTGAATGACCCAAAAGTTTATTTTAGCACACCGAACCTATCAAAGCCTATTTCTAAGCTATGTAAAGGATATTTATGGTATGTTTAACTTATGTTCATGTTCCGGAATGTCTGTTACAGTTCAAATTGGCATACTTTCGCAGTTTGTCAACTTTAGTCCCTGTAAGCTATTTAACTCGATTTTGTCATACCAAAGCCTTAAAAACTTATTTCTAAGTTATGTAAAGGTTATCTAAGGTATGTGAAGCCTATGTCACTGTTCCGGAGTGTTTGTTGCATTAAACTGGTTATATTTACGCATCGGTGCGCGTATAACCTTCCAGAAAGCGATTTAGAGCCCGAAATCGAACAAGAATTGATATGTGCAAATGATACACATATTTGTACAAATCCCAAGTATGAAATAAAATATTTCATTGGTTTGGTTTTTTTTTGATGGTCGCAGTGACCCAGGTGTCACAGTCTCCCCTACTTTAGGAAATTTCGTCCCGAAATTTATTTAGAGGAAACTTGTGAGAGCTTGAAACATGAAGTTGAAAAGATCGAACAACACTGGTTAGAGTTCTTGAACTTCTAGTAACTTTAAATAACATCATGCTTACAATGTAGGAGGGATACTTATATACAAGTATATGAAGCGTCATTGGTGCGTCCACCGTACCTCCATTACATCGTTCTCATTTTGTTATTGTTGTCACTATCGGTTCTTACACATAACAAATCTTACTCGGTTCTAAACAGAAATGAAATGCAGTAAATGTAAACTATTTACAAACAATTTTTTTGTGAGCGTGTTAGGGAATCATATCAGCTACTGACAAGTCACAAGTACCGTTAAGCTTTGATTTCATATTCAGAATTAAACAATTCACTTAGATTGCCGATATACTGATCCTGTTAAGTTCTCACACAAATTTCAATCTGTTCAGGAAACTAATTTAGTGTTTTAGAGACTTAGCTTATACGCGTGTACCACCTCAGAATATAATCCCGTATCCAGACTACAATATTCAGTCTTACAGGTGAGTGCACACTAATGATATCTGTAAGGGGTTAAATGCGAGACCATGAGAGCTCAGGTTATTGCTTCCGCAAAATCAGAGAGATGATGGTTCGACTTTAGGTGGGTCCCCCTTGGGGATCTTCTTTTACAACAGCACATGATTAGCATTTTTCAATGTTTCATCATTTTTTATGCTGGGGGGGGGGGGGGCTTTATGATTAAAGCTGTGCAAAGTATTATACGAGGACTAGACTATTGCTCCCACAAAATCAGAAGTCCAGGTATAATACCCCAGATATCATCACGTACAAAGACCTAGTATGTCAGAAATAAAGCCTTTCAAACAGGATTTCAGGGGTTACCTATATATCCGAGAAATGTTCCCCACGTAAAAGCAAGTTGTGATTTAGGTTTATATCCTGAACAAACTTACTAAATGTGTAAAAACCTACCGGCATATCATCAGCGAGACTGTTTAACACTTTTAAACTTTCCATTTCTTTAGCATACTGTAACTGTCAAGCTGATGTACTATCATTTTCCCTTTTTACACAAGCTCTTTTTCGGTTTTCTATTGTTTTTAGATTTTGAAATATCTCATGTTTTTGGATTTTTGAAATTTTTATTGTTTTTGTATTTTCTAAAAATATAACCTACCTCCCCCTAAATACCAAAACAAGTAAAAAAATCGACAAACCATTGCAGATTGCTTTTCAACATCATCTACAGTGGTACCTTCATCTACGCCAAGAATCCCCTCCAACACCGATAAAAGCTTCATACCATTCAGTTATAAAAGATATTGAAAACGATTTTTATCAAACGCTTTGGTATGTAAATCAGCTTTTTGTTCGTCAGTGTGGATTTTCTCAATTCGTATCAACTTCTTCTCGGATGAAGTGATGACGAATTTCAATGTGTTTCGTTTTAGCGTGATGAACAGGATTTTTTGTTATGTTTATAGCTGCCTCATTATCAACAAAGATAGGGGAGTTAAGAAATTGCAAACCGTAGTCTCGCATCTGTTGCAGGATCCACAAAATCTGAGAGCAGCAGCTGCTAGCAGCTACATACTCGGCTTCACATGTGGATAAAGCTACAGAGGTCTGCTTCTTACATTTCCAGGTGACCAATCGTTGTCCGAAAAACTGGCATCCCGCAGTTGTTGACTTAGCGTTAACTTTGCAGCATCCGAAGTCGGAATCAGAATACCCTTCGAGCGTGAAGTCGCCTTCTCTTGGATACCACAACCCCAATGATGGAGTTCCTTTCAGGTAGCGCAATATCCGTTTCACAATTACCATATGCGAAGCTCTCGGGCTTGACTGAAACCGTGCTGCGAGGCAGGTTGGATACATGATATCGGGTCTTGAAGCTGTCAAGTACATCAGCGATCCGATCATGGAACGATACATCGTTTCATCTACCTTCTCTCCGGTGAGATCAGGGTTTATCCCGTGGTTCGTCGCTAACGGGGTGGAAGCTGGAGTAGTCCCGGACATCCCAAATTTCTCTAAGATATCATGAACATACTTTGTCTGATGTATGAATATTCCCTCGGGCAATTGATCAACCTGAAGCCCCAAGAAGAATTTCATCTCAACCATCGATGACATTTCAAACTTTTGCTTCATAACTCTTTCAAAATCTTTGCACAGATTTTCATTTGTTGACCCAAATATGATGTCATCCACATATATCTGGACTATCAGAAGATGTCCGTCGACTTCTTTGGTGAAGAGAGTGGCATCCACTTTTCCACGGATGAAGTTGTTGGCAAGCAAATGTTGAGACAATGTCTCGTACCAGGCTCTCGGGGCCTGGTGTAAACCATACAGCGCTTTATCCAGTAAATAGATCTTGTCTTTGTGGATTGGGTCGGTGAAGCCCGGTGGCTGTCCGACATATACCTCCTCTTTTACCTTCCCGTAGAGAAAAGCCGATTTAACATCTAGCTGAAAAACTTTAAATCCTTTCCAAGATGCAAATGCTAGGAAGATTCTGATCGCTTCAAGTCTAGCAACCGGAGCATACACTTCAGTGAAATCTATACCCTCCTGCTGACTAAAGCCCTGGACTACGAGTCGAGTTTTGTTATGAATAATAACCCCTCGATCGTCTCTCTTACACTTGAACACCCACTTGGTGTTTATCTTCCTGTGACCATCAGGAAAGTCTACTAATTTCCATACTCCCAATTTCTCAAACTGACTTAGTTCCTCTTGCATCGCGTTGACCCAAGAATCTTCAGTTAGTGCTTCCTTATATGTTCTCGGCTCAATCTGCGAAATGAAACAACTAAGTGAAAACTTTGTTTGTAAAGGAGCAACTGTAGAATAAAAACAAGTAAGGCCTTGGTCAATTTGTCATCTAGTGCGGATGCCTGATTGCAATTCTCCAATAATCAGCTCCTCTAGATGGTACGAAAGAGTTATCGGCATCACCTCGCCTGGAACATCTACCTCGCCCTCCAAATTTGTGACATTCTGATTTGCACCTTGTTCATTGACTGGAATTATTTGACTTGAAATCTGGATTTGCTCCCCCTCAGAATCTGAATCACCATGATCGAATATTGGCCTATCATCAGATTCTAGATTATCGTTGACTGCCGTCTGATTGTCAGGAGCATGTTCATGTTCTGAAGATGATGGAGTTTGCTGAATATCATCATGTTCTCCAGCATTACTTGGACCAGCTTCATAGTCTTTGGAAGTTTGATATTGATGTCTAGAAGACTCAGCTGGGAATCTTTCTTGTGATGCTTCATATTCTCTCAGAATATCCAACTCGTCAAAGAAATCTGTTTCTTCTTCTATGTCGAATGAATCCCACAGAGTATCGTAATTGAAACGCCATGAGTCACCGGGATTCTGAGGTGGCATCGTATAACTTTGACACTCAACATTATGTGCTTCGATGATCCGCTTCAAGCTTGGAACAAAGACTCTTTTCAATAGACTTGCATAACCCACGAAAATTCCTTCGATGCTCTTTGGACCAAATTTACCATAAGGTTCTAGAACTGTGCAGGGGGACCCAAACGGTTCCAGATACTTCAGGTTAGGTTTCCGGTTGTTGATCAGCATGAAACATGTCTTGTTGAATTTCTTCACTGTGAGAACCCGGTTGAGTGTATAGCAAGCGGCTGACACTACTTCTGCCCAAAAGTTAACTGGTAATTTCGAATCAGCAAGCATCGTCCTGGCCGTTTCAATTAGCGTCATGTTCTTTCTTTCTGCTACTCCATTTTGTTGCGGAGTGTAAGGAGCACTAAATTCTTGCAATATACCTCTCTCATCACAATATTCTTCCATTTTGTTGTTCTTAAACTCTGTACCGTTGTCACTCCTGATTCTTCTGATTCGGGTTTGGTACAAGTTTTCAATTTTTCTGAACAGCGTCATCAAACTTTCGAATGTCTCATCCTTTGACTTCAGAAAAGATACCCACGAAAATCTCGAGTAATCGTCTGTGACTACTAAACAGTAGAGATCACCAGTTATACTTTTGAAATTCACAGGACCAAAAAGATCCATGTGAAGTCTCTCCAATGGCCTCGAAATTGAGTTTTCCTTCTTCCCAGGGTGAGATTTCTTTCGATGTTTTCCTTTGACACAACTAATACACTCCCCCTCTAGATGGAAACCCTTCAGATGAACACCAGTTACTAAGTCGTTGTGCACCAGGTGGTTCATTTTTCGCAGGTGAATATGGCCCATCTTTCGATGCCACAATTGTGATTCCTTCTTAGTGGCTCTTGACATGAAGCAGTGAGCTTGACCCGTGGTAGTAGTGGCTACGCTCATATCCAACACGTACAGATCATTGACTCTAGGTGCTCTCATGATAACCCACTCTTCGGGAACAACAAACCCTGGTTTCAGAATCAAACATTCCTTATCCGTAAAGTGCGTTGTATACATACGATCACAGATCTGAGAAATGCTCAGAAGATTGTTTTCAAGCTTGGCGATGTAGTATACTCTTTCAAACGTGACAATACCATTAGATAGAGTTCCTTCACCAACTATTCGACCACCTTGATTACCTGCAAATCCCACATATCCTCCATTAAACCCTCGAACATCGTACAATAGGGTTTTCTTCCCTGTCATGTGCCGAGAAGCTCCGCTATCCATAATCCAACATGAAAGAGATCTTGGAAGCTCCTGCACATATCACAAACACTTAGTTAGATTTTGATGCCACCCAAGCCTCTTTTGACTCAGGTAGCTTGACTTTGAGGTGAGTTTTTGCAGTGTATAGTGGTGGAAAATTCTTGTCATTCATCTTTAAGCTCTCTTCAGACCCAATCTCAACCTCTTTGTATAAAAAGAAATCATTTTTAGGAGGTTGACCAGATGATTGGTCTTTCTTTGGTACATCCTTCTTTTCAGAAGTAGTAGACTTTTGTTTTTCAAGTTTCTCATAGTAATCCAAAGGTACATCCTTCTTTTCAATCTTAGCTTCCTGAAATTGAAGCTTCAGATTAGCAATCTCGTCCAACTGTTGGTTGATTTGCTTTTCTTTCGACTGAAGTACTCCTGACAGTTGAAGATTTTCTTTGATTGTTTTATCGTTTCTTTCATCAGAATCTTTTATCGTTCTTTTTAGCTTTTCGTAATTTTCCGAAAGTTGACGGTTTTCATGAACTAACTTTTCATTTTCTTTCCTGATTCGTTCTACGTCAATTTTATATTTTTCAAGTTTATCAGTTAATTCTTTTATTCGATCATTTGAAGCTTTTACCAATTTGTCACGACTGAAAATCTGATTTTCAACTTCTTTGACTCTTTCTATCAGTTCTTCAGTCTTTTTACCACTGAGATAAGCATGTGTGCTACAAACCTTGCAGTCTTTCATGCAATTTTTGCAGTCACTTTCACTTTTGGCTTTATCAGTCTTACCTGAATCATTTGTTGAATCATTAGAACTGACCTTGCTCTTTGACTCAGTTCCAGACTTAGAGTCTACCTCTAACTCTTTCGCTACAAGAACTTTGTCAGCCATTTTCTTCAGATTTTCTGCTGTGAACTCTTTTCTCGTGTCGATTATCCCATCATCGACCCTTTTCGACTGTAGCTCCTTTTCTTTCTCTTCTTCTTCACTTGACCACCACATTCTCTGTCTTGCTTCTTCCTCTTCTGCTATTTGCTCGATAAGAGTCTCGACAAGAAGTGTTGATGGTTCCACAAGTATATTTCCCTTAGGATCCAAATAGCATTCTCTGTCAGCGTCCCATCTCTTTGCACTTTTTGCCTCTTTCCATGCACGATAATGTTTGTCTTTCATGGTTTGGGCTAACATCTTCCTGTTGACATATTTTACTTCTTCTGTTTGGGTATCTTTGAAAGGGACGATTTTTGCCATGAAGGCATAACCCACTGCATCTTCTTCCGGTAACACGTCACTCCAATCAAATCCCTCATCATCATGGATAACGGCTAATGCTCTTGATTTTTCTTTGGGATTTTCTTCTATCTGTTTCATTCGTGGAGGTTCGGATTTGTTTTGATGATAGATGGCTCTCTTATAATAGTCCTCGCGGAATGGGTTAGCCGTTTCATCAGCAGCTGCATTTTGACATTCTCGTTTAAAATGCCCCTTTTGTTTGCATTTAAAACATGTAACCTTCGATTTATCAAAGCCTAGCTTTGTTGAAGGTCCGCCAATGGAGTGTCTGCCTGTTATCTCCATGAATCTCTGAGCCCTTCTGACCGCACTTGCCATACACCATCTTATATCAATCAACTCCATCTCTTCAGGGTCGATTTGATCATAATCTTCCTTGGTGAGGTTGGTGTTTCCAATCTTTCTAGCAACAAGGCTCTCATAAGATTCCAAGACGGATGCTAAAAACACCATTTGCTGCTTGGCTGCTTCTTCACTGAAGTTTTGTGCATTGTTGAGATCTACAGCAATATTACACTGGAACATGTTTTTCAGAATTGATTGTTGTTGTTGTCTTGGAGCATTTGAAGACGATCCTCTATGATAACCACTGCTTGGACTTTCTTGATTTGGCATGTTTGAGTTTTCTGCTGAGAATGCAGTCTTTGGTGACACAGTTTTTGGAATCATACTTCCTCGATAATATAAATCAACATTTTGTTGATACGAGGAATTGTTGACTTTGTTCGTTTTCCTGATCTCCAATTCGTGACTCTCCAACCTTTCGATCAGCGGATCAACTGTCAAATCTGTTGAACTCACCGTATTCTTCAACATTAGCGCAAAATACTGCCAATCTTTCTCATCAGGCAATGAATCAAACAACTTATCAACCAATTCTTCATGTGTATATGTAATCCCATATCTTGTAAGTTCCAACTTTAAGTGACCGAATCTTCTATCATCTTTGACACAGACTCATTTTTCATACACCCAAACAGATCAAATTCTTTTTTCAACAATTTTTTCTTATTTTTACCAATTTCTGCACCACCCACACACTTCATCTTTAATTTCTCCCATAAATCTCTGGAATCTTTGTAGTCAATTAATGATATAATATCATCTCTCACTGATTGATGTAGTAAAGCGATGCATTTCTGTTCGGCAATGAAATTTTCTTGTGGAGTATCAGTTAAATTTTCATAGTCAGTTCTTCCGATGTCAAAACCACTTCTCATACTCTTCCAACTTTGATAAGCAAATGCCTGTAGCCATTCCTCAAATCTACTTTCCCATCTGTTGTAATCCTCTATGGCCATTAGCTTGGGCGGTTTGTTGTAGGTGCCATAGGCGTTATCAACACTCAAAGAATCAGCAATGGTTTTCCTATGGTTCGGATTTGGTACTGAAGTGTTCATGTTGTCTGATGTATTCTCTCCTGTGCTGCTAGTGTACGCAAAAACATCACTAAACGGATTCAGAAAATCATCACCCATCTTTAAGTACCTGAAACAATTAACAAACACTTAGACAATTTTTTGTGATTTTAAAACAAACTGCACACTGATACTCATTCACTTCGTGCGAACTGAAACGAATCAACTCCTACGAACTGATTGATCCTCAAACAATCTGATTTGATGTGAACTGGAAATGGTTTAAACGATCTGGTCTCACTCTCAAACGAACTGTGTGTGAATTGGTTTTAGAATTCCAAACGAACTGGGATTCAGTTTCACACGAACTGGATCTTTGTCACTTCATGCGAACTGATAAATTCAATCCATAAGAACTGATCAAACAACTCCTTTCAAACGAACTTGAAACAATCACTTCGTATGACCTGAGTAAATACTCAACTCGTGTGGACTGAAGACTTTGTGCGGTCTGGACCACTTCGTGTGGTCTGGTTCAACACTTCTCAAATGATTTGATCACTTTATACGACCTGGATAGCTCAGTTCGTATGACCTGATGAAATTTCTAAGCGATCTGAACCGAAATTCACACGATCTGAAGATTTTCGAACAGTTTGGTCCAAAATTCAACCAATCGGTTCCATTTTTGTGCAAATTGAACAACTTTTTCACTTCATATCAATAAGAATTCAACTCGTTCAAAAGATTTAGGTCCAAAACTCCATGAATTCATCAAATTTGATCAATTTTAGGCTGATTTTACCGTGTAATTTGTTAATAGATTGATTAAAACGCAATTTTACAGGTTATTTGTGAAAATCAGACCATTTTAACCGACGAATCTCGAAAAATTTTAAAAAAATGTGAAAGAATGGAGTAGAAATCAGAATAATCGGCGATAATCAGCTGAAAATGCAAGAGCTCTTCCTCCTGAGCTCTGATACCACTTGTAGGATCATTGTACGACCTAAACGAGTCGATCAGAAGAGTTAGAATCTGAATCAAAGGTGGAATTCGATGATACGGACTTGATTACAGCTTGATTCACGTTTAGATTCACTTGTTTATTGATTTCAAAGCTTTACAGATCAGTTGACAATTTGGCAGCACCTCGACTCTGAAATCCAGAACCTTACAAATGAGAAACCATGCTCAGGTATATATAGGCATACCCAGTTCACATGGAGTGGCTTCACACGACCTGGCCAGAGTCAGTTCATACGAACTGGTCATCCTTCACTACAATTCTAATTTCTAGCCTATCGAGCACTGGTTTATCCTATCTAGTTACAAGACTTGATACAAGACAAAGTTAACAGACATATACACCAACAGAATGCACGCTAGCGAGTCACGTCTTGGAAGCGACATCACGAAGTCGTATTTAACTAGCTTTGCACTTGGAAATCCAGGTGAGTTCACAACCCCCACTTTTCTAGTTTTACATTTTTACCAATGTTTTCGGGGGTGGAAAGACATGCAAGTTTTGCAAAAATCAACTTTTCGATGAACGAAAACTCATATTTCTAAACCATGTTACGAATGGATTACAAAGAACTAATATGGTTTACGAACGATTTATACTAAATATACCGGTTTTACAAAACAAATGCATATTTTCGAAACGTGCATAATTTTCATGAGTAGGGACGGGATCGTCCTAGTTATAACAACGGGGCTGCGTTGGTCTGCGTTTGAAGAACAGGACACCCAGTGAGTTCATGTCCCCCTTTTTCTTTTAACTGTTTTTTTGTTTTATAACTTACAGGGGTGAAATACATGTTTCAAATGTTTCAAATGGTATGGTTAGCTAAGGAATGATCTGTTAGATCATGTGAATGGGTAGGCACAACACTTACGATCATTAATCTTTGTATAAAGACCGAGGGGCATGAGTGATAGATCTATTTGGGTGTTGCGAGCCCCACCCATGGGTCCGGGAGTTGGCCCATGTGGTGACTATGTCGTTCCAGCCGGGTGGCCCGGTACGAAATCCCGCAAAGGTTTGAGCCTTCCTACGCCATTGCACACATATTAATGTCGTCGCAAAACATTAATGATCAGTTCATAGACGCTACATATTAGTTCTTGATACTCGAATTTTCAAATGCTTTAAAGATTCAATTTGATGATAACTCATAAATACATGGATTTACGAATTTTGGTAACGCTTTTCAACTTATGTATAAGTAAGACGACGGGATGGTCCTGCTTACAAAGACTCTCGTGGGCTAGACTCACAGTTTTCATATAACATGTCGAGAAAATGATTTTACTAAATTTTTCTCCACAACTTTTAAACCAGTAAACAAAAAGATTTATTTCAAATCTTTTACAAACAAACTATGAACTCGCTCAACTTTATGTTGATTTTTCGCCTGTTTCTTTCTCAGGTTACTTTCTCAAATTATGGCACGGTTGGAATGGGAGAACCATTGGAGATTCGAGTACTTAGTGGGCATTCGTTTACTAGGAGTCTTAACTTATTTGCTTCCGCTGTGCAATGAAGATACCAGTCCAGTCACGCCAAGCTTTGATTTTTCGGGGTGTGAGATATTCAGTTTCAGTTAAAATAAATATACTTTCGTCAGAATCTATATTATGAAGATCGTTAATTTGTATAAACTCTTCTTCATCTATCATTTTTTCAGTATCTTCATCTATTTCAAATACTTTAAGATTTTTGCAAAATGTCCTTCCTTATGACAAATAAAACATCTAAATTTTTTAAGATTTTGTTTTCTTTTATATGTAAGCTTAAAAGTCTGTTTATATCCTTTTCTTTTATAGTATTTGGTTTTACGCTTTTTAAAATATCTTTTTCTAAAATATCTTTTCCATAGTAAAAAGAACTATCGTATCCTATTATTAAAGGCATTTTTGGGCTACTACAACATATTTTTCTTTTTAAGTGTTTACTCATTTTAGCTAGTATGGCGTCTCCACACCATTCGCTCAATTTATCTCTAGCATGCCTTATTATTTTTCCTAAAGTATCAGTTGTTCCTGGGTTATATGTACTAATTAGTTTTTGTCCCCATGGGTCAGGTATCTTTGTAAAAAATCAGGGTAAATAATTACACGTATCTGGTACTTGATTATAGATATGATAATAATAATCTTGAAAAACACAAATATACCTATGAATTTCACTAATATCACATAATTGTAGACGTAATAAAGCTGTCAAATATTTTTGTATAGTTGCTGGGTCCTTTATTATATTACCTTCCCCACAAAACTCTAATCTAAAAGCTTCAACAGCTATTGTTATTATGTTAGCTATATTTTGATCTCCTGATTCAAATATATAGTTTTTTGCATCATGGCTTATGTTTTGCCAATATCTTAAAGCACTGTTTAAAAGAGTCCTTTCTAAAAATCCTTTTATTGTTTCAATATCCATTTTATTAACAGAAACTTCTATTCTAAAAGCGGTTTCCCGTTTATCTATTGCCTCTTCAGTATTGTTCACCCAGTCTATATCTAAATATATTCCAAAATGATTAATTGGTTCATTTTTCATAACTTGGTATGGTTTATAATTATCTTCTTGTTTCATGGTTGACTTTATGGCAGCATATCCCAGAGTAGGCTTTTGAGATTCATTTCTTATTGGTATATTTTTATCATTACTTGTAGTAGGTGTATCATTTATATTAAAATTTTCATGGGTTTTTGTCACAACCCCCGATCCCCTGATCCCCGGGAACGGGCGGACGTGATCACAGAGTTTGGTGGTATCAGTTTGTTTAGTCTCGCAGCGGAATTTACATCAGGACCGTAGTTAGGAAATGTTTATCAGAGTAAAACCACCATATTTCATATTAATAATAACATGGGCAAAACCCAAGTTTCTTATTACAATACACTTATAGGGACAAAACCCTATTTTATTGAATTTAAAACATCTTGTTTTAGATAACTTTTATAGCCACTTATTTTCCAAGCCGTCAGTGCTCTCGAGCTGGCTTTATCCCAGTTGGCTTTCACATTGTGTTACCTGAAACATGTTTTAAAAATATTTTGTCAGCGGGAAATACTGGTGAGTGAATCCCAGTTTAACCAAGAAACATTTTATCAATTAACACAGTATTGAGGGCGATCACATTGCTTATTTCTACACAATTACTCATTCAGTACTGTCAATCCTTGACTTGTGGGTCATATTACACATTGGCTAACTCGTCGTCCAATGGTAACGTACTGTCATTCCGACTTACTACTCGCAAGTAATAAATTTTGTATACAAAACCCCAAATACCGGCAGTAATTGAAGAACTACAAAGACTCACATACTGCTTAATCGCATTGTAAAACACTTAAGGTTTTGTAAAAACATTCCAAAAACATTAACAAAAAGAGGATAAACTCACATTGCTGTCTTAGGCTTTTAGTAAGGGTTTCCTGGATATAATCTATAATTTATACAAATGTACATTGGTTAGTACCATAACCCTTTGAAATTATTTAATGATACCCTCCCCGAGACGGCATTCCAACAACTACGTCGGGCAGAACCACGACAGTTGTTACGGAACCCTAAATCAATCGGGCAGCGTAACTACTATGAAACCAGGGTTATAATACTTACAATGGAGCAGAACCTCGCTAATTAGGGGTATAGTACCCGACTATAATGCTTATAACTTTCAGAATTCGTGATTGAGAAGTGTGAATGAGCGACGAAAAACGTAGACTGGTGGCCTTCTTATATAGTTGTGAAATTGAGTCCTGTCGCGGCCCGCGTAAAAGACAAGGCTGCTTTACGCGGCCCGCGTCAACACCAGTCAACACTATAGCTTAGCTGAGTCGTTGAGTAGGTCCGCCACGATGTCGACACGTGTCGGCCTCTAGTGCAATCGCGTGTATAGGTTTCTCGCGGCCCGCGTTAGTGTAATCTAAGTCTTACGCGGCCCGCTTCAACTAAAGAAGTCAGCGAAGTCAAGTCCAGCCTTGATACGGCCCGCGTAAACTAAGGGTAGAGTATGTCGCGGCCCGCCTCAACCCTATATTTCTTGTTTTTGATTTATTTTATAAACTATAACATAATTTGGGCTCGGTTTCCACATACGGGGTGTAATATAAGACATATTGAGACATTTTATAATATATTAGAGAGTCGAAAATATTAAGAGGGCATTGGTTTTACCGAGGGTTGTTACATTCTCCCCACCTTATTTAGAACTCGTCCTCGAGATCTACTGTGACAACTCGTAATTTAGAACCCTTCGTTGTATCTTGATGTAACATGCTTGAACGTTATGTGACTAATTGACTTGTTGGTTTAATGAATGATATAAGTGAATTTATGTGATTATGTGTTGTGCTTGTATGTATGCGTGTGTTTATGTAACCCGAGACACAAGGACCCGACTCGAGACCACCTAGTCTCGAGTGAACAGTTGGGCCGCACCTCCCTTAGCCCACCCGAAAGCCCATAAGGTGCACCATTTGATACGGAAACCATGCCATCATCCACATCTCACTCCCACACTCTCCTACACACACACTCTCTCTCTCTCTATCTCTAAAACTCTAGAACACCACCACAAACCTCTCCTCACCTCTCTCGGATTCAACCGGTAGCCCCAAAACTGTCGGATCAAACTCGGGATCATCACTCAGCATTTGGTTCATTGATTCTTCAAACCCGAACACCATCCGGTTAGTGTTTTATGTTTCTAGATGTTACAATGCTTGGTTAGTAAATGACATACATGATAAAAGGTGTTGATGTGTGATGATATAGGTTAGTGATGCATGTTATGTGTTGTTATTTCGGATGATGATGTTATATATGATGATGAAATGTTGTCTTGGTATATATAATATGTGATTGATCATGAATGGTTGTAATCGGCTCTATATGGGTTTGAATCCGAATGGTTTAGTTATACTTAGGTATGAATGAGGAGGTTTGTGTTCAATGAAATCGGATTAGCATATGTTGATGATAAATCTTGTGTAAGTATGCTATTGTATTGATTGAATGTGCTAGATGCAGGAGCCGATGATGTTGTCAACTCCAGTTCATGCTAGGATAGATTTTCTTGATAAAGCATGTCATGATAAAAACCCTAAAATGATGAACTACTTGAATGAATGATGAACAACATGAATATGAATTGAAGGTGCTTTGAATATTTGAAAAACTTGTAGTTTGATCCATTTCGATTAATTGTTAGACAAAGAAACATGTTTGTGCATTGTCATTGGCTAGTACACCATATCATGAAATGGAAATTCTATTGGATAGTACACTGTGTAGAATCAGCAGATGATGGGAGTCGAGACCCACAGTCTCGACTCGAGACCACACCACATCGGCACAAAAACAGCATAACTCGAGATCATAGTTGCGGGTCTTGTTGCGACTCGAGACATGACTCGAGACCGCCCAGTTTCGAGTGATGAACGTATGACCCGAGACCTCCTCAGTTGCGACTCGAGATCTTGTAGGCTACAACTCGGGACCGCACAGTCTCGACTCGGGACCTCTAGTCTCGACTCGAGACCATTTACACATGCACACTGTTTTGGACTTGCATGCTACTACGAGCCCAATTAATTGGGCCGCACACTTGGACTTTGCTTATTTACATAGATGAGGCTATTGGATGTGTTTGTACCCTGTTGATTAACCGAAGTGTTTATACGTGTGTGCCATGATCAATACATGTATGCCAATGTGTGTAGAAAACATACGTGCACTACCTAAATACGAACCTGACTTGTGTGGTACAACTATGTTAGGACGTGGTTGACCACGATATAGCTTGATTGGCCTTTCTGTGTATCTGCCGAGCAAACCAAGGTGAGTTCACACCCTCTACAAAGCATGGGATTCCCAGGGTTGGGAATGGGGTTAAGGAACATGGATTCCTCGTCCTTACTTGGGTGGGACAGTATTGGCTCAGGAATATAATTCCTCGTCCTCATGGACAGATAACTCGTACTAGACCAAAACTCTATCACGAAGTCCCTCCTTTTTATATCGACATAATCGTCGGGCCAATGGCGAGCGGGTCATTAGTTAGATAGCGCTATTTAGGTCTGACAAGCCTCACACCGTGCCGCAGAGGACGGGCGTGAACTAATGGATCTGGGCACGTCAATGATGATAGACATTGACAGTTCAGGGCACATAAACATGACTACAGTCAGCAGTCGATATGGTAACGAGTCTAGTGTATACATGGGGTAGCCCCCACGGCCGAAATGCCAGATAACTAACATGGGGTAGCCCCCACGGCTGTATTGCCAGAGTAAATGGGTAAACAAATCACGTTTTCAACTATGGGATAACCCCCACGGCAGGATGCCAGTTAAAGGAAACTGTTTTTGGAACAACTTAAAAATGAACACCCAACCGTGAACTCACTCAACTTGTTGTTGACTCGTTACTACATGCTTTGCAGGTCAATAGGTACTTAGCTGGAGCTTGCATGGAAGAGGGTCGTTGTGGGACATGGACAGCTGTGAGCCATGTTAAACTTTGAAACTATTAAACTTATGTTCTGGTTTTGAACGTTATGCTTCCGCTTGCAACTTAAACTATGTTTTGTTTGGACACCAATTGTATTGGTTGGATTTTTATAATCACTTACATGCTTGTTCAATATGATTGGTGGCTGGATCCTGGTCAGTCACGCCTCCAAGCGGTGATACTCCGCAGGTGGATTTTGGGGGTGTGACAGATTGGTATCAGAGCCATTGGTTATAGTGAACTTGGTTTTAATAAGGGAAAAGTTTTATTAAAATCAGACTATAACCTGTACAGTGCTCTACGATCCGCAACGACGCTTCACTCCACATGCAAGGCTCGACATTCTAGGTGATATGATCTATGTATATATTGCCTACTTGTTAGTTACATAATGCATTGCTCATGGTATGCTTGATTAGTATAACTACTGTTGCTTGAACACGTGTGTGCTTACTCTCTTCCGCCATCGCACTTTCGCGAGCCTCTCTCACCCATGTTTCCCTCTTATATGAAGATCATGAGTGGACGCGTTAACATGACTCAAGCCCAGTTGACGGCTTTGATTAACGAACAAGTTGCTGCGGCACTTTTAGCTGCACACGCAGGAGGTATATCCTGCAGTCCAAACTCATTCTAGGATCTTTAGATCCTACTCTCGTGAACCAACCTTTGTGTTAAACTCTGTCCTTTCTTTCACCCACAACAGGTCAACATGCTCAGCCACCTGTGTGCACCTTCAAAACCTTTATGGACTGCCGACCAACTACTTTTAGCGGCACTGAAGGAGCAGTAGGTCTCCTCCACTGGTTTGAGAAACTAGAATCTGTGTTCGAAATGTGTGAATGCCCTGAGGCGCGCAGGGTGAAGTATGCTACCGGTACTCTCGAGGGTTTAGCTCTCACATGGTGGAATGCTCAGGTCCAAATGCTGGGGCTGGTTGCTGCTAACGCCACCCCATGGAACAATTTTAAAGAGATGATCAAGGAAGAATACTGCAGTCGTGATGACATTCATAAGCTGGAAGTCGAGTTCTTCAACCTCAAGATGACGGGGTCAGAAATTGAGGCATTTACAAAGAGGTCGAATGAGCTGGCATTACTGTGTCCCACTATGGTGGACCCTCATATTAAGCGTATTGAACTTTATCTCAAGGGCTTAGTGCCAGAAATCCAAAGTCATGTGACTTCAGCAAACCTCGCCACCTACCAGCAGGTTGTTCAGCTGGCTCACCGCCTCACTGATCAGGCGGTGGAGCAGAACAGGTTACCAAAACGTATTAGTGCTACAGCTACCTCTGAAACTCCCAGCGACAACAAACGTAAATGGGATGGAGCTTCAAGCAAAGGTTCGACCTCTGTTCAGTCTCAGTCTCAGCAGAGAAAGACTGATGACTACAAGAGCCCCAGTCAGCAGTCACTTGGTGGTCAAAGTCATGGTGGGTACAAAGGGAATCACCCCAAATGCAATCGCTGCAACCTGCACCACAGCGGGCCATGCACCAGGGGTAACTGTCATCGATGCAACAAGCCAGGTCACGCCACCAAGGACTGCAGAAGCTTATACCCCGCAAACCAGAATCGTCAACAACAAGCCCCTCAGAACCAGCGACAACAGCAGCAACAGCAAGGTATCAACAAAGGGTGCTTTCAGTGTGGACCTGAAGGCCATTTCAAGAAAGATTGCCCCCAACTGAACAGGAACCAGAACAACAACAACAACAACAACAATAATCAGGGGAATGGTAACAATGGGAACAACAACAACAATGGTGCCAGGGGACGGGCGTTCGTGATTGGCCAAGGTGAAGCAAGGAATGACCCCAATGTTGTGGCGGGTAAGTTCCTTCTCGACGACTTTTATGTTACAGTTTTATTTGATTCGGGTGCCGATACTAGCTACATGTCACTAGAAGTTAGTCGAATGCTTAAGCGTATTCCAACACCTTTGAACAACAAGCACACGGTAGAGCTAGCAAATGGTAAGAGTTTAGAGGCCACACACGTAGTCAAGGGTTGTAAACTTGTTCTTGCTAACCAGACCTTCTCTATCGAGCTTATTCCTATTGTCTTGGGTAGTTTCGACGTTGTCATTGGAATGGATTGGTTATCCCAACACCGAGCAGAGATTCTTTGCAATGAGAAGATTGTTCGTATTCCTGGTTCCGGTAGTGAACCTCTCATGATTCGTGGCGACAAGAAGGGCGCTGTCGAGAACATCATCTCTTTCCTCAAGGCCCAGAAGTGTTTGAGAAAGGGGCACACCGCTATTCTGGCTCTCGTTACTGACACCTCGGAGAAAGAGAAGAAGATAGAAGATTTTCCAATTGTACGCGACTATCCTGAGGTATTTCCTGAGGAGCTACCTGGCCTTCCGCCTCATCGCCAGGTCGAGTTTCAGATTGAACTAGCTCCTGGAGCTGCGCCTATAGCTCGTGCACCGTATCGTTTAGCTCCATCAGAGTTGAAAGAACTCTCTACGCAACTACAAGAACACTTAGATAAGGGTTTTATTCATCCTAGCTCATCGCCTTGGGGAGCTCCAGTGCTATTCGTAAAGAAGAAGGATGGTACTTTCAGAATGTGCATCGACTACCGTGAACTTAACAAGGTGACTGTGAAGAATCGTTATCCTCTACCGCGTATTGACGACTTGTTCGACCAGCTGCAAGGGTCGAGTTACTATTCAAAGATTGATTTGAGATCAGGATATCACCAGCTGAGAGTCCGGGAAGAGGACGTCTCCAAAACAGCTTTTAGAACTCGATATGGACACTATGAGTTTTTGGTCATGCCTTTTTGGGTTGACAAACGCACCTGCGATTTTCATGGACTTGATGAATCGAGTGTGCAAACCTTACTTGGACAAGTTCGTTATAGTCTTCATCGACGACATCCTGATCTATTCTAAGAGTCAGGAGGAACACGAGCAGCATCTACGACTTATTTTGGAACTTCTTCGAACGGAACAGCTTTACGCAAAGTTCTCGAAATGCGACTTCTGGCTTCGTGAAGTCCATTTCCTAGGCCACATAGTGAACAAGGATGGGATTCATGTGGATCCGTCCAAGGTAGACTCGATTAAGAATTGGCCTGCACCTCGCACACCAACGGAAATTCGCCAATTCTTGGGTTTGGCAGGTTACTACCGGAGGTTCATTAAGGATTTTTCCAAGATTGCACAGCCTCTCACCTCATTAACGCAGAAGGGCGTTGTTTATCGATGGGGAAATGCACAAGAACTAGCATTTCAGCATTTAAAGGATAGACTTTGCAGCGCACCTATCCTTTCATTGCCAGAGGGCACAGACGACTTTGCGGTTTACTGCGACGCATCAATTCAGGGTCTTGGTTGTGTATTGATGCAGCGAGATTAAGTTATAGCTTACGCCTCACGCCAACTTAAGGTTCATGAGAGGAACTACACTACGCATAATTTAGAGCTGGGAGCTGTTGTTTTTGCACTTAAGATATGGCGACACTACTTGTACGGTACCAAGTGTGCCATCTACACCGACCACAGGAGTCTCGAGCACATCTTCAAACAGAAGGAACTGAATATGCGACAACGACGATGGGTCGAACTACTGAATGACTACGAATGCTCGATCAGGTATCACCCGGGCAAGGCCAATGTTGTGGCTGACGCCCTCAGTCGAAAGGACACCGCGCCTAAGCGCGTGTGAGCGTTGCAACTCACCATACATTCTAGTCTTCCTTCCCAAATACGAGACGCTCAGATAGAAGCATTGAAACCAGAAAACGTCAGGGCTGAAGCCCTACGTGGCTCAAGGCAACGCTTAGAACAAAAGGAAGACGGTGCTTACTACGTAACGGGACGCATTTGGGTCCCACTCTATGGCAACCTACGAGAGCTTGTGATGGGTGAGGCACACAAGTCTCGCTACTCAGTACACCCTGGTTCGGATAAGATGTACCACGATATCAGAACTACGTATTGGTGGCCTAGTATGAAGGCCCACATAGCAACTTATGTCAGCAAGTGTTTGACTTGTGCCAGAGTCAAGACGGAATACCAGAAACCCTCAGGCCTACTCCAACAACCAGAGATACCACAATGGAAATGGGAGCAAATTTCCATGGATTTTGTTACGGGCCTGCCTAGATCTCAACGTGGTAACGATACTATTTGGGTGATCGTGGATCGACTCACAAAGTCCGCACACTTCTTAGCTATCAAGGAAATGGATAAGTTCTCCACTCTAGCGGACGTATACCTTAAGGAAGTTGTCTCAAGGCACGGGGTGCCCACCTCTATTATCTCGGATCGAGATGCGCGTTTCACTTCAGAACTGTGGCAAGCAATGCATAAATCCTTTGGCTCACGATTAGACATGAGCACAGCGTATCACCCTCAGACGGACGGGCAGTCTGAGCGCACTATTCAAACCTTAGAAGACATGCTTCGTGCATGTGTAATTGACTTTGGCAACAGCTGGGAAAAGCATCTGCCACTTGTGGAATTCTCGTACAATAACTGCTACCACACCAGCATTAAAGCTGCTCCGTTTGAGGCATTGTACGGGCGTAAATGCCGGTCACCTCTTTGTTGGGCAGAGGTGGGAGATAGTCAGATCACTGGTCCAGAACATGTGGTAGACACAACCGAACGAATTGCTCAAATACGACAACGCATGGCGGCAGCTCGTGACCGTCAGAAAGTCTACGCCGATAAGGGCAGGAAACCACTAGAGCTCCAGGTTAGGGAGCGGGTACTACTCAAAGTTTCACCCTGGAAGGGTGTGGTTCGTTTTGGTAAACGAGGCAAACTTAACCCACGATACGTTGGACCTTTTGAAATCATTGAGAAAATAGGCAAGGTGGCCTACAAACTGAACTTACCAGCGGAACTCAGTGCAGTTCACAACGTTTTCCATGTGTCGAATCTGAAGAAGTGTCTGTCAGATGAGACCCTCGTAGTTCCTTTGAAGGAACTCACCATCGATGAGCAGTTACGATTCGTCGAGGAACCAGTTGAAATCATGGACCGGGATGTTAAGGTCCTCAAGAACACTAGAATACTTCTCGTTCGAGTTCGTTGGAACTCACGTCGCGGCCCAGAGTTCACCTGGGAACGCGAAGATCAGATGAAACAAAAGTATCCCCAACTATTCGCAAACAGTACAACCACTACTGAGGCTGAAGCTACGGAATTTCGGGACGAAATTCCAGATCAACGGGGGGAGGATGTGACACCCCAGGAAAACCAGTGAAAACCATACAACTTAACTAGCTTCCTCAGTGAGTACTTACCAAATTTCGGGACGAAATTTCTTTCAACTTGGGGATAATGTGACAACTCGTAATTTAGAACCCTTCGTTGTATCTTGATGTAACATGCTTGAACGTTATGTGACTAATTAACTTATTGGTTTAATGAATGATATAAGTGAATTTATGTGATTATGTGTTGTGCTTGTATGTATGCGTGTGTTTATGTAACCCGAGACACAAGGACCCGACTCGAGACCACCTAGTCTCGAGTGAACAGTTGGGCCGCACCTCCCTTAGCCCACCCGAAAGCCCATAAGGTGCACCATTTGATACGGAAACCATGCCATCATCCACATCTCACTCCCACACTCTCCTACACACACTCTCTCTCTCTCTCTCTAAAACTCTAGAACACCACCACAAACCTCTCCTCACCTCTCTCGGATTCAACCGGTAGCCCCAAAACTGTCGGATCAAACTCGGGATCATCACTCGGCATTTGGTTCATTGATTCTTCAAACCCGAACACCATCCGGTTAGTGTTTTATGTTTCTAGATGTTACAATGCTTGGTTAGTAAATGACATACATGATAAAAGGTGTTGATGTGTGATGATATAGGTTAGTGATGCATGTTATGTGTTGTTATTTCGGATGATGATGTTATATATGATGATGAAATGTTGTCTTGGTATATATAATATGTGATTGATCATGAATGGTTGTAATCGGCTCTATATGGGTTTGAATCCGAATGGTTTAGTTATACTTAGGTATGAATGAGGAGGTTTGTGTTCAATGAAATCGGATTAGCATATGTTGATGATAAATCTTGTGTAAGTATGCTATTGTATTGATTGAATGTGCTAGATGCAGGAGCCGATGATGTTGTCAACTCCAGTTCATGCTAGGATAGATTTTCTTGATAAAGCATGTCATGATAAAAACCCTAAAATGATGAACTACTTGAATGAATGATGAACAACATGAATATGAATTGAAGGTGCTTTGAATATTTGAAAAACTTGTAGTTTGATCCATTTCGATTAATTGTTAGACAAAGAAACATGTTTGTGCATTGTCATTGGCTAGTACACCATATCATGAAATGGAAATTCTATTGGATAGTACACTGTGTAGAATCAGCAGATGATGGGAGTCGAGACCCACAGTCTCGACTCGAGACCACACCACATCGGCACAAAAACAGCATAACTCGAGATCATAGTTGCGGGTCTTGTTGCGACTCGAGACATGACTCGAGACCGCCCAGTTTCGAGTGATGAACGTATGACCCGAGACCTCCTCAGTTGCGACTCGAGATCTTGTAGGCTACAACTCGGGACCGCACAGTCTCGACTCGGGACCTCTAGTCTCGACTCGAGACCATTTACACATGCACACTATTTTGGACTTGCATGCTACAACGAGCCCAATTAATTGGGCCGCACACTTGGACTTTGCTTATTTACGTAGATGAGGCTATTGGATGTGTTTGTACCCTGTTGATTAACCGAAGTGTTTATACGTGTGTGCCATGATCAATACATGTATGCCAATGTGTGTAGAAAACATACGTGCACTACCTAAATACGAACCTGACTTGTGTGGTACAACTATGTTAGGACGTGGTTGACCACGATATAGCTTGATTGGCCTTTCTGTGTATCTGCCGAGCAAACCAAGGTGAGTTCACACCCTCTACAAAGCATGGGATTCCCAGGGTTGGGAATGGGGTTAAGGAACATGGATTCCTCGTCCTTACTTGGGTGGGACAGTATTGGCTCAGGAATATAATTCCTCGTCCTCATGGACAGATAACTCGTACTAGACCAAAACTCTATCACGAAGTCCCTCCTTTTTATATCGACATAATCGTCGGGCCAATGGCGAGCGGGTCATTAGTTAGATAGCGCTATTTAGGTCTGACAAGCCTCACACCGTGCCGCAGAGGACGGGCGTGAACTAATGGATCTGGGCACGTCAATGATGATAGACATTGACAGTTCAGGGCACATAAACATGACTACAGTCAGCAGTCGATATGGTAACGAGTCTAGTGTATACATGGGGTAGCCCCCACGGCCGAAATGCCAGATAACTAACATGGGGTAGCCCCCACGGCTGTATTGCCAGAGTAAATGGGTAAACAAATCACGTTTTCAACTATGGGATAACCCCCACGGCAGGATGCCAGTTAAAGGAAACTGTTTTTGGAACAACTTAAAAATGAACACCCAACCGTGAACTCACTCAACTTGTTGTTGACTCGTTACTACATGCTTTGCAGGTCAATAGGTACTTAGCTGGAGCTTGCATGGAAGAGGGTCGTTGTGGGACATGGACAGCTGTGAGCCATGTTAAACTTTGAAACTATTAAACTTATGTTCTGGTTTTGAACGTTATGCTTCCGCTTGCAACTTAAACTATGTTTTGTTTGGACACCAATTGTATTGGTTGGATTTTTATAATCACTTACATGCTTGTTCAATATGATTGGTGGCTGGATCCTGGTCAGTCACGCCTCCAAGCGGTGATACTCCGCAGGTGGATTTTGGGGGTGTGACATCTACTGGAATAAATGCGGATATTTTCTTTTCATTTCTGACTCGAGTTCCCATGTGTACTCTGGTCCTCTTTTGGAGTCCCATTTTACTTTGACCAGAACTAATCTTTTATATTTGAGATTCTTGACTTTCCTGTCTTCAATTTGTAGAGGTCTTTCTACAAACTTGAGTTGTTCATTTACCTCTATATCCTTAAGAGGCACTATCAATGATTCATCAGCTAAACACTTTTTAAGATTTGATACATGAAACACATCATGAATTCCTGCCATTTCCTCTGGCAGTTGTAGCTGATAGGCTACAGGTCCTATTCTTCTAATAATCTTAAAAGGTCCAACATACCTGGGATTTAGCTTTCCCCTTTTTATGAATCTTACCACTCCTTTCCAAGGAGAGACTTTTAACAATACTCTATCTCCTACTTGAAACTCCAATTGTTTGCATCGGTTGTCAGCATAACTCTTTTGTCGGTCACGTGCTGCCTTTAATCGTTCCTTGACTTGAATGATTTTGTCGGTTGTTTCCTGTACTATTTCAGGTCCAGATAGTTGCTTTTCCCCAATTTCTGCCCAACAGACTGGGGTTCGACACTTTCGTCCATAAAGTGCTTCAAATGGTGCGGCATTGATACTTGTGTGATAACTATTATTATAAGAAAATTCTATTAAAGGTAAGTGATCGTCCCAATTACCTCCAAAGTCAATTACACAAGCTCTAAGCATATCTTCCATTGTCTGAATTGTCCTTTCGCTTTGTCCATCCGTTTGTGGGTGATAAGTTGTACTTAATTTTAACTTGGTTCCCATTGCCTTTTGGAAACTTGACCAAAATGAGAAGTAAAGCGGCTATCTCTATCAGAAACAATTGATAAAGGAATACCATGTAAAGAAACAATTTCATTTACATACAATTTAGATAATTGTTCCATACTAATTGTTTCCTTCATTGGTAAGAAATGAGCTGACTTAGTTAGTCTATCTACAATCACCCAGATTGTATTATTTCCTTTCCTAGTTTTAGGTAATTTAGTAACAAAATCCATTGTTATAAATTCCCATTTCCAAACTGGCATTTCTAATTGCTGTAACAAACCTGAGGGTTTTTGATGTTCAGCTTTGACTTGTGAACAGGTCAAACATTTAGAAACATAAGCTGCTATGTCCTTTTTCATTCCTATCCACCGGAAATTTTTCCTTAAATCCTGGTACATTTTATCACTTCCTGGATGCATCGTATACTTAGACTTATGAGCTTCTTCTAATATACGATTACGCAGGTTTCCTAATTTAGGTATCCACATTCTCTTTTCATGGAATCTCCAAATTCCATCTGTTCCTTGTTTTAATTCTTTTAACATACCTTTTAATTTTTCAGAATCATCCTTGATTACTGATTCTTGTGCTTCTCTTATCTGATCATTTAAATCTATTTGTAGATTTAATTTAAGAGAACGTATCCTTTTTGGCTTTTCATGATACTTTCGACTTAAAGCATCTGCCACTACGTTTGCTTTTCCTTCATGATACTGGATATTACAATCATAGTCACTAAGAAATTCCATCCAGCGTCTTTGCCTCATATTCAACTCTTTCTGTCCGAAAACATACCTTAAACTCTTATGATCAGTGAATATGGTAAACTTACTACCATAAAGGTAATGTCTCCAAATCTTAAGAGCAAAAATTATAGCTCCTAACTCTAAATCATGGGTTGAATAGTTTTCTTCATGATTCTTAAGTTGTCTAGATGCATAAGCTATAACCATGTGACGTTGCATCAATACACATCCATAACCTAGTTTAGAAGCATCACAATAGACTACAAAGTCTTCAGTTCCTTCTGGTAATGCTAATATAGGTGTATGGGTTAATCTTTGCTTAAGAATTCTAAAAGCTTCTTCTTGTTTTAATCCCCATTCAAACTTAACAGATTTACAAGTTAACTTAGTTAAGGGAATAGCTATTCTAGAGAAATCTTTAATAAATCTTCTATAATAACCGGCCAATCCTAAGAAACTTCTAACCTCGGTTGGTGATTCAGGGGTTTTCCATTTCGTAATTGCTTCAATCTTTGTTGGATCTACATGAATTCCTTCATGATTGACTAGGTGTCCAAGGAATTGTACCTGTTCTAACCAAAATTCACACTTTGAAAACTTAGCATAAAGCTTTTCCTTTCTTAACAGACTTAAAAGTGTGAGCAAATGTCTTGCATGATCTTCTTTATTCTTTGAGTAAATTAGAATATCATCTATAAAAACAATTATGAATTTATCCAAATATGGCTTACATATTCGGTTCATCATGTCCATAAATGCAGCTGGGGCATTGGTTAAACCAAATGGCATGACAGTAAATTCATAATGACCATACCTTGTTCTAAATGCGGTTTTAGGAATATCCTCTTCCTGTACCTTTAATTGATGATATCCTGACGTTAAATCGATTTTAGAGAAAAATCGAGCTCCTTGTAGTTGATCAAACAGATCATCGATTCTCGGTAATGGGTACCGATTCTTAATCGTAACCTTGTTTAATTCACGGTAATCAATGCACATACGCATTGATCCATCCTTCTTTTTAACAAAGAGTATCGGCGCTCCCCATGGCGATGAACTTGGCTGTATAAATCCTTTTTCCAACAATTCATCTAATTGTTTCTTCAATTCTTGCATTTCTGCAGGTGCCAACCGATACGGTGCTTTGGCAATCGGTGATGTTCCTGGTATTAAATGGATTCTGAATTCAACTTCTCTATCCGGAGGTAGTCCTGGTAATTCTTCTGGAAAGACATCTGAAAATTGAGATACTACTGGAATATCTTTTAAATCCTTTCCTTTAGTGTTAATGATTATAGAGATCAAATACACTATAGAACCTTTTCTTATAGAACTTGCAGTTTTCATCACAGAGATAAATTTATTGGATTTAGAAGACTTATCTCCTTTAATTGTGATCATTTTACCTTTTGGTGAATTTACTTGAATTAACTTGTGATCACATACAATATTGGCTTTATTGGCTATTAACCAATCCATTCCTAGAACAACATCAAATCCTACTAGATTCATGGGATACAGGTTTGCAATAAATTTCTGATTTAAAATTTCTATTCTTGCTCCCTGCAAGATTTCAGAAATCCTAACGGTTTCTCCATTGGCTGTCTCTACTACGCATTCTAATGGTAGTTTAGTTAATGACTGACTTAAAATTTTGCAAAACGATGTATTAATAAAACTTTGGTTTGCACCAGAGTCAAATAATACTTTAGCAAAAACATCATTAACTAAAAACGTACCAGCTATGACATCTGGAATCATCTTGGCTTCTTCTGCAGTCAGAACAAATGCTCTAGCATTTTTGGTATTCTTGTTATCTGGAGCTGGAGCAAATTTTGGACAGTTTGGTTTGATGTGACCTTTTTCTCCACAGTTGTAGCATATCCTGCTGTTTTTCTTCCTGCGGTCTTCTTTCTTGTGTCCCGATATTTTGCAAAAATTACAGTATATGGAGCATCTTCCTGAATGCTTTCTTTTGCAATTTCTACAGTATGGTGTAGAGGTAGAACCTATATTTTTCCCACGAGTAAAATTTCCAGAACGAAATTCTTGAGTGAGCTTCTGGGTTAGGTTCCTCCTTTGATCTTCTTCTCTGGTACGGACTAATTCATCAGTCAAGGTATTGGCTAGTTCTACAGCTTCTTCTATGGTTTGAGGTCTAGCTGCCTTGACTACGTGTCTAATCTCCCCAATTAATCCCCAAATATAACGAGAGATTAACACTGGTTCTGGTGATGCAAGGGTTGGTACTATCCTAGCATATTCAAAGAATATCTTAGTATACCCTTTGCTATCTACACCAGTCATCCTAAGATTTAGGAATTTGTTTGCTATCTGTTCTTTCTCATTGGGTGGGCAGAATTTCCTTTCTACCTTATTCTTAAATTCTTCCCATTCCATATTATAGGTTCTATCACTTCCTCTTGTCTGGAGGATAGTGTTCCACCATTCTAGTGCTGCATTGTTAAACAGATTAGAAGCAAACAGTATCTTGTCTTCTTCAGCACACTTGCTTATCCTTAAGACTGCTTCAGTCTTCTCTATCCAGCGTAAGGTTGCAATGGCCTCTTCATTGCCAGAGAATTCCATTGGTTTACAAGACCAGAATTCTTTATAAGAACAACCATAAGGCATGGTTCTTCTTCTTTTGAGAATAGGCATTTGAAGTACCGGTCCATTGTTCACACTGTTTTCTGGTTCACTTGGTCGCTTACTGCTATGCTTACTTTTATTATCAGCATCCTTAACAGTTTGGAGTATAAATGGCATTGCATCTATAATTCTCTGTGCTACTATGTGTTGGATAGCACTATTATCCACTTGGTTTCCGTTGTTATTGTTGTTTGGGTTCTCATTATTCAGATTATCGTCATTCTGAATATTATCATTCTGGATTTCCGGGTTATTATCCAAATTGACTTGATTTCCTTGGTCGGCCATCTGAATTTTAAACATTTATCCCATATTAATATCACAAGATAATATTTTACTATAGTTAATCACATGACACACAGTTTTACCAAAAACATAGATCATTGCTACTATACTCTTTTCATATACTTATGCGTCTATTACACACTAGTACAGAAGTAAAGATTACAATACCAACAGAAATAAAATAATAATATGCATCCATACACACATATTTTATTTTATTATATTATTATTACTATCGCTTCCTCCATTCTAACATTCATGGATATGGATTTATCCAAAAATCCATATTGCGGTCATCGTATTTCCATACGAGACGCTCTCCCACCTGACGCATCCTCTCACTGCTTTCTAAAATTTCCTCCCCAAAAGTCCTAAGTTCTTGAACGTTTTCTGCACTCATTGGGGGTGCAGGTTCTCGGACTGGGTTTGGAATCTGGGGTACAGGTTCCTGATATGGGGGTGACAATTCCTAAAATTGGTAAGGATCCTCTAAAATCTCCCTAATATAGTCATTTTGATAATAGGGATCTAAAGGGTCCATACCTGGGTAAACTTCTATGTTCTGTATGGGTGGATAATCCTGAACAGGGTAACGTTGCACAAAGTCCGTATTATCGTCCCACCAGGGGTCGTAATTTGGGTCAGAGGGTTTGGTGCAGGCACCCTAGGAATTTCCTCTGGGTTAAAGTCATGCATCTCCACTTGGTTTTCCTGATTTTCTATTTCCATGGGGTGTTCTGGGTTTTGGGGTTGTGGGGCTACCAGTTGTTCCAGACTAGGGTCAGCAGCAGTCGTAGCTAAGATATGAAAATTTGCTAGGCTTCTATTTAACCTATCTTGAGTATGGGCATCTGTCTCTTTCTTAATAGCTGCTAAAGCCCTTTGCTGTTGCAATTTTCGCATTCTCTTTCTACGAGCAAAAGCTTCTTTACTGAACCATCCTCGTTTCTTAGTAGGAAATGGTTCTTCAGATTGAGCTCTAAAAGCAAATATTCCGTCTTCCTGATCAGCAGTATACCCTGAAAGGGCAGGCTGTGATGATGTACCTTCACTCCTAGGTGAATCAGATAACTGACGATTCACATCTGATGGTCCTTGATCACTCATACTGAAAACTAACAAATAGTCAAATAACACATAACAATTAAATACAGTTATGCATGTATTTTCGTAATTTATTTCCTAACACAAAATATAAAATTTAAGTGTCAGCAGAACACTTCTTTGGCTCAGACCAGTGGCTAGGCTCTGATACCACCTTCTGTCACAACCCCCGATCCCCTGATCCCCGGGAACGGGCGGACGTGATCACAGAGTTTGGTGGTATCAGTTTGTTTAGTCTCGCAGCGGAATTTACATCTTGTTTTAGATAACTTTTATAGCCACTTATTTTCCAAGCCGTCAGTGCTCTCGAGCTGGCTTTATCCCAGTTGGCTTTCACATTGTGTTACCTGAAACATGTTTTAAAAATATTTTGTCAGCGGGAAATACTGGTGAGTGAATCCCAGTTTAACCAAGAAACATTTTATCAATTAACACAGTATTGAGGGCGATCACATTGTTTATTTCTACACAATTACTCATTCAGTACTGTCAATCCTTGACTTGTGGGTCATATTACACATTGGCTAACTCGTCGTCCAATGGTAACGTACTGTCATTACGACTTACTACTCGCAAGTAATAAATTTTGTATACAAAACCCCAAATACCGGCAGTAATTGAAGAACTACAAAGACTCACATACTGCTTAATCGCATTGTAAAACATTTAAGGTTTTGTAAAAACATTCCAAAAACATTAACAAAAGGAGGATAAACTCACATTGCTGTCTTAGGCTTTTAGTAAGGGTTTCCTGGATATAATCTATAATTTATACAAATGTACATTGGTTAGTACCATAACCCTTTGAAATTATTTAATGATACCCTCCCCGAGACGGCATTCCAACAACTACGTCGGGCAGAACCACGACAGTTGTTACGGAACCCTAAATCAATCGGGCAGCGTAACTACTATGAAACCAGGGTTATAATACTTACAACGGAGCAGAACCTCGCTAATTAGGGGTATAGTACCCGACTATAATGCTTATAACTTTCAGAATTCGTGATTGAGAAGTGTGAATGAGCGACGAAAAACGTAGACTGATGGCCTTCTTATATAGTTGTGAAATTGAGTCCTGTCGCGGCCCGCGTAAAAGACAAGGCTGCTTTACGCGGCCCGCGTCAACACCAGTCAACACTATAGCTTAGCTGAGTCATTGAGTAGGTCCGCCACGATGTCGACACGTGTCGGCCTCTGGTGCAATCGCGTGTATAGGTTTCTCGCGGCCCGCGTTAGTGTAATCTAAGTCTTACGCGGCCCGCTTCAACTAAAGAGTTGGATCAAAAGATCTTGTAATCTAATATTTACAAAATTTTAATATTTACAAAATTTTCATTTAACTCCATATCCCTTACTTTAGTTATTAAGTTCTCTACCTCAGAATCTTCTAAGTTAGGGATTATACTATTTTCACTTTCCGTATCTGAACTCATTTCTAATTTTCTTTATAACCCTTAGGTATTTTCATGTTTTGTAAGAGTTGGATCAAAAGATCTTGTAATCTAATTACTTTTTCTTTTTGTTTCCTACTAGGACAGATAGACTCTAATAATTCCATAATTTTATCTAGTCTAAAAATTCTTTTTTCTCCATATATAGATTTTTATACTTCGATCAAATCTTTATCTATTTTTAAAGAATTTTCACTTTCTTTTAGTTTATTAAAATTATGGTTATCCATTATGTCACACCCCTTTCTAAGGCGGAAGCACGAGGTGTGATCTTGAAAGGTTCTCATGGCATATGAATGGTAAACATACTACATGATCATAAAATAACTCCAAATGCCATTAACATTACATAATTAAAAACATAACATAAGTTAAGTGTTTACATCACAAGATAACATATTGCCTGAAAAGTTTACAACTTTATTTAAAGACGAACATCAAGGTTTTGATTCTTATATCCCACACAGGATGGAATATAATAACCAAATCCCACAAAACAGGCATCAGAGTCTTGACACTACATAGCTAAAAATATAAACGACATCCCGGAGCAAGAGTAAGACTGCACGTACATCCACTTTAGTTACCTGAAATACATGTAAGTTTTGGAAAATCGTCAACATAATGTTGGTGTGAATTCATGCAGTTTTGTGTAAAACATTTAAGCATTCGTTGTAGAAAACATAGTATGTAATTGTATGAAACAAGTATTTCTGTAAATGTAAGGAATACGAGATCGCTAATGGTTCGCGAGGCCACTAACATATGTAACGACATAGGAAGCATCTAAACCATAGGCATTTTTACTTGTCGATTCACGACTAGAGACACAAAAGCACTGCTTGGTAAAAGAGTGGCCAAGAGCGTGGTTACCTGAAACCCATTAGATCTAACCTTTTGTTCCGCGGTCTTGGTATGTAACTGATTAATGGTGCTTATGGCACCCTATATGTCACATGATCTATAGTATCATTCCTTAGTTTTTGTAATCAACATACCACAATACATGTATTTTCCCCAAGTTTAGAAAACAAGTAAAAGTTTAAAGGTGGGGACATGAACTCACAACTTTGCGTATCCAGCGCCGTAAACTTCACCGGTTGGTTTCGTAGCGTCGTGACCTATACATGTTCTATTAATGTTAGTCACTAGACTTGTATTACACAAGTACAAGTCACCATCTTTTGTTTATGTTCATGTTCTTTGTATGTTCAATCTTTGCGAGGGTCGTGCCCTTCTTTGTCGGGTCTTGCCCGTTGAGTATATATTGTTTGTTTGTAAATATATATTTCACTTCTCAAAATATATATTTGTTTATAAGTCTTTTTGTCAAGGTAATAAGTGTTAAAAATAATTTATATTTTTAACTTTCCATGTAGGTTACTTATATTATTTTCCAAAAATGAATATAAGTATTTTGTGAAATAATATTTTCAATATTATTTTTCTACAAGTAATCTTAGGAAAGTATACTTGTATTTTAAGTAAATACTTGTGTATTTTGTATTTTTTTCACCAAAAATCAATACTTTGATTTTTATTACTTTCCGGAATTATATTTCTTAAAAATAGTATATTTTTAAGATTTGTATGAAATATATATATATTTTGTCATGTTATAAAATATATATATGGTTATTCTTGTTATCCACCCGATTTTTGTATAAATTCCAATACTTGGTATAGGTTATATATTTTTGTCCAAAAATACATATTTAAGTCCATAGTGTCCAAAAATAATATATGTTAAGGGATATATTTTTATAAATATAATTTCTTGTATTTGTCCATTTGCTTCTTTGAGTGGAACTTTGTATACTTGTATACTTATGTATTCTCATGTATTTGTATGTGTATTTTTGTATTCATACTCCTTGGGAGTATTTAGTGTATTTTCAAGTCCTAATACACTACTACATAATATACACTTAGCACAAAATTTGGTGATCACTAAATATATATATTTTCCCCAAAAAATATACATACTTAATATTAATTTTAACTTGAAGAAATCATTATTTCTTGACTTGAAATTTTACACAAAAATTAGGGAAACCTTGGTAAATATTTTTAGGTGAATTTTTAGGGAATAAGTCTCACCAAAACTTAAATTTTGACATAATTTCCCCTAAAAATGGAGGTTTCCCATGTTTTCAAAACATGTGTTTATTTTCTTTTCAACACCAAAAGCAAATTTTCAACAATAATCATCAACAACACACACTAATTTTTTCCATATGAAACATCATGGTGAACTTGATTCTTGTTAAAAATGTGTAGTCTTTTAGATCTACACTTAACATATTATGATCTTTCCAAAAATAAGTGTTCTTGAGTATTTTAAACAAACTCGTATGAAACTTTAATCCACTAACTCAATCATCCATGAGTTTTATGGTTTCAAAACTTTGTAAATCATGTTCTAAGACCACTTTTATGTTCATTAGAAAGATCATTATTTTTAACATCATGTTTCACCATGGATCTTTCAAGATCCATGCTTAATAACTTTAGATCTTTCAGAAACAAGCTTTATGTTAAATTTTTAACAAACTTTCCATGAGTTTTAGTTTCAAAAATTAGTTCTACACACACTTTATTACTTCAAGATTACAAGTTTATGCATAAAAATTCATATTTCAAGTTCACATCATGCTTCATATGTTCATCTTCAAGTTTAACCATGGATCCTTCAAGATCCATGCTTAAACTTGTTAGATCCAAGCTTTAACATACTTGATCTAAACATAAACACAAGATATAACATCAACAACTTCATTACATACACTAAAAATTCATGTAATCACTTATTTTCTTCATGAATATGTTAGATCTTTTCATTTTTATCATTAAAAGTTAAGTTGTTTAGATGGTGAAAATTGTACATAACATAAACATTACTTATTTTAGTGATCAAGAAGCTTACTACTAGCTCTAATGGCTAGGGAAGTGGCACAAGAATGAAGATGATGATGATTAAGGAAGAAATCAAGTGGTTAAAAGCTCCAAAGTGAGGTCCTTCCACTTCTAGCACCTTACACCTTCCTAGATGGCCTCCATACACCTTCTAGTAACCTTGGATGATGAGTTTAGTGCTTGAAAATGGTGGTGTGTGGGTGTGTGAAGTGAGCCAAGAGTTAGAGGGAGGAAGAAGAAGAAGAAGAAGAAGAAGATGGTGTGGTTTTGGTGATAATGGGTAATGGTTACTCACTTATGGTTATTTATAAAAAAGTTCCAACATAATCTTCCTCATAGATTTATTTGCACTCTAGTTAGGGGACCAAGTTAAATAAAATATTCCAAGGCCTTGTGGGGCCCATAGGGGCCGGCCAAGGATAAGGGGGGGTAAATTGTAAAATTTTGGTAGTTGAGGGATTAAAGTGCAAACGAGGGGGTTTAAGTTAGTTTAACTATGTTTAGGTGTTTTTATGATTTTTAAGGTGTTCTAACACCAATACTAGCTTAATATCATAAAAACATTACTTCTAGTCAAATTTTGATGTTTCGGGTAGTGTCCGGTTATTCGTTTCGTTACGGTTCGTTAAAGTGCTAAATTACGCAGTTTCACTAAGTATGAAGCACCTTTTGTGGCAGTTTCAATTCCCGACACTTTGTAAGTTATTCTGGACAATAAAACATAAATTCTGCATGATATTATTGTGTTAAATAGCTGATTATAGCTAAATTATGGTTGTTTTATGCAAAAATTCTGCATTTAAAGTGAGTTTCGGGTGCTTTTTAGTGCATAGTTTGGCTTCCGGAAAGTTTATATGTTAACCCTTTTTTCCACACTTGGGTTTTAATGTATTTTAGATGTTGGACCTATTCCTAGGCCCTAATTCTCTTATCTGACTGCTTTTTGCAGAATTGCTGACACAGCGTGTCTTACCGGTGAGTTTATTAGTCTTTCTGACGCAACGCTTAAAGTAATGCATAAAGCAATATTTGAAGTATAAAACGTGCATGAATTCACATGTATAGCATGTAATCAAACAATGTTGACATTTAAGCACATAATTGCAGATATTAAATAATAATTAGACTGTACGGAAATTACCGGTTTTATGCAAGTTGTCACAGTCTCCCTCCATTAAAAGATATTCGTCCCGAAATTCAGGCTGAGTTATCTCCCACAGGAGCTTTCTCGAACAGGTGGGGGTACTTGGCTTTGAACCAGTCTTCACGTTCCCACGTGTACTCGGGTCCGTGCTTAGAGTTCCAACGTACTTTGACAAGCTTAATGCGACTCCTCCTTGTTTTATGGATCTTCCAATCCGTTACCTCAACAGGTTGTTCTGTAAATCGGAGTGTGTCGTCGATATGCACCTCATCCGCATGGATGATCACTGTTTCTTGGGTTGGACTCTTCTTGAGGTTGGACACATGGAATGTATCATGCACGCATTAAGTTCTTCCGGTAACTCCAACTTGTATGCCACGGTACCAATTCTTTCCAAGATCTTGAATGGTTCAATGTATCGTGGATTCAACTTTCCACGCTTTCCGAATCTTACTACACCCTTCCAAGGTGAGACCTTCAACAAAACTTTCTCTCCCACCTCTAATTCTAAGGGTTTCCGTCTTTTATCAGCGTAGCTCTTTTGTCGATCACGAGCCGCCTTAATGCGCTCTTGGATCTGCATAATCTTGTCGGTCGTCTCGTGAACAATTTCAGGACCAATCAACTGTTTGTCTCCAGCATCCGCCCAACACAACGGTGAGCGGCACTTGCGGCCATATAGAGCTTCGAATGGTGCGGCTTTTATGCTCATATGATAGCTGTTATTATAGGAAAACTCAACTAAAGGTAGATGAGTATCCCAGTTGCCACCTAGATCCATAAGTCATGCGCGAAGCATATCTTCCAGTGTTTGCATGGTCCGTTCGCTCTGACCGTCTGTTTGCAGATGGAAGGTCGTGCTTAGATCCAGCTGAGATCCAAAGGCCTCCTGGAATGATTGCTAGATCCTTGATACGAAATGCCCATCTCTGTCTGAAATAATCAAAATAGGCACTCCATGTCGTGCCACAATTTCCTTAAGATACAGCTTAGCTAGCTTTCTAGTGCTATCCTTCTCTCGGATCGGTAGGAAATGTGCAGACTTCGTCAATCGATCAACTATCACCCATATCATGTCATGCCCTCTAGGGGTCCTGGGTAATTTCGTTATGAAGTCCATTGATATTTGTTCCCACTTCCACATGGGTATCTCTGGTTGTTGCAGTAGACAAGACGGTTTCTGATATTCAGCCTTAACCTTAGCACAGGTTAGGCACTTTCCAACGTAGAGAGCAACATCGCTTTTAAGCTTTGGCCACCAGTAGTATTCTTTCAAGTCTTGATACATCTTATCCGATCCTGGGTGGATCGAGTATCTCGACTTGTGAGCTTCATCAAAGATGACTTCTCGAATACCGCCATAGAGCGGAACCCAAATACGCCCCATAAAGTATAAGGTTCCCTCTTCGTTTAGAACCAATTTCTTCTCCATACCTTGGAGATATTCAGCTCTACGATTATCCCTCTTAAGGGCTTCTTGTTGTGCGTCATGAATGTGTGCAGTGAGATTCGTTCGAATAGTCATTTCCAATGCTCGAACCCTTAGGGTCTTAACCATTTCTTTTCGACTTAGCGCATCTGCTACTACGTTTGCTTTTCCGGGATGGTACTTAATCTCACAATCATAATCGTTTAGCAACTCAACCCACCGCCGCTGATGCATATTCAATTCCTTCTGATCAAATATGTGCTGTAAGCTCTTGTGATCAGTGAAGATAGTACATCGAGTACCATATAAATAATGTCGCCAGATCTTCAAGGCAAACACCACCGCGCTTAGCTCCAGGTCGTGTGTGGTGTAATTCTTCTAATGAACTTTCAACTATCGCGAAGCGTAGGCGATGACCTTTTGGCGTTGCCTGAGCATGCAACACAAACCTTGATGCGAAGCATCGCAGTATACCACGAAGTTCTCAGTGCCTTCGGGTAAAGATAGTATTGGTGCATCGCATAGCTTACTTTTGAGAAGTCAGAAGGCTTCTTCTTGCTTATCACTCCAGTCGTACTTCTTATCCTTCTGCGTAAGGGAAGTCAACGGTTGGGCTATCTTAGAGAAATTCTCGATAAATCGGCGTTAATAGCCCGCAAATCCCAAAAATTGTCGAACTTCAGTTGGTGTTTTGGGAGCTTCCCAATTCTTTATCGCTTCTATCTTGGCTGGGTCTACATGAATACCCTTCTCGTTCACAACATGACCAAGGAACTGTATTTCGCGAATCCAGAATTCGCACTTTGAAAACTTTGCATAAAGCTTCTCTTTCTTCAGTAGTTCCAAAATGGTCCTGAGGTGTTGTTTGTGCTCTTCTTTCGTCCGTGAATAAATCAAAATATCATCGATAAATGCAATCACGAATTTATCGAGATATGGTTTACAGACACGATTCATCAGATCCATAAATACTGCGGGCGCGTTCATCAATCCGAATGGCGTCACTAGGAACTCATAATGCCCATAACGCGTCCTGAACGCAGTCTTTGGTATGCTTTCTTCTTGGATCCTTAACTGATGATATCCATATTGAAGGTTGATCTTAGAGTAGTAACTCGATCCTTGCAACTGATCGAATAAGTCATCAATCCTCCGTAGTGGATACCGATTCTTGACAGTGAGCTTATTCAACTCTCTATAATCGATACACATCCGCAGTGTTCCATCCTTCTTCTTCACGAACAAAACTGGAGCTCCCCAAGGCAAGAAGCTCGGCCTTATGAATCCTTTATCCAACAACTCTTGGAGTTGTGTGAAGATAATTCTTGCATCTCGGATGGCGCAAGTCGATAGGGTGCCGTGGCTACAGGAGCGGCTCCTGGAACCAAGTCAATATGGAATTCGACTTGTCTTTGCGGAGGTAGTCCTGGCAGATCTTCGGGAAAAACATCAGGAAACTCCTTCACCACAAGAATGTCTTCGAGTTTCGCTCCTCAGCCTTCTTATCTACAACATGCGCCAAGAATGCAACACGTCCTTTCCTTAAGCACTTCTGCGCCTTCATACAATTGATATTTCACAAAGGTGTGTCTCTTTTCTCTCCATGCACGATGAGAGTTTCATCATTCGCAAGAGGAATGCGAATAATTTTCTCGTGACAAACAACTTCAGCCTTATTCTTGGACAACCAGTCCATTTCGACCACCACATCGAAGCTACCCAATTGAACAGGTAAGAGGTCGATACTAAATCTTCGCTCACCAAGTTCTAACATACAACCCTTAACAACTTCGCTCGACTCAGCAAGTTTACCATCGGGTAGTTCCATGGAATAAGGAATGTCTAATCTACTAGATTCTATTCCAAGCATACGTTTAAATTCCATGGACATGAAACTATAATCGGCACCAGTGTCAAATAGTATGGATGCAAAGTGATTGTTAACGAGAAACGTACCGGTGACCACATTAGGGTCCTCGCGTGCGTTCCTTGCTCCAGTCACAAATGTTCGAGCCTGAGCGTTGTTTTCCCTTGGGCAATCTTTCTTGAAATGCTCCTTGCTACCACATCTGAAGCATCCTTGGTTCTGCCCAGCTCCATTACCATTTCCGTTTCCGTTACCGTTCCCATTACCAACACCATTTTAGTTTTCATTTCCATTTCTGTTACCACCTCCATTTCCTTTTCCCCAACAATTCTCGGTGCGGTGACCCAGTTTTCCACACTTGTCACATTTTGGAATGCGACAAACTCCTTCATTGTGACGCTTGCACTGATTGCATTTGGGCAGAGTGCCCTGGTATCCTCTGGTAGTAGCGTCATTCACGGCTTTAAGCGTTTTCGCCTCCTTAGGCGGGTTGGGGTCACGTTTCTTATTGTTGGAACCCTTGTTGTGTTACGCGTTGCTTGACTCAGATTCAAGTGCTTCCTCTTCTTGTCACCAGACGACTCAGCATGCGTCTCGGTTTTCTCAATAGGTTTCAGAGATAACTTCTTCATACGGACAGCATCCTCAGTAAGGCTGACAGCCAAAGTTACAGCCTGAGTGATCGTTGTAGGTTTTGCCACAGTTACCATGCTGCGAAATTCCGGTGCCAATCCCTAGATGTAGCGCTCAATGCGCTTAAATTCAGGAGTCACCAGATAGGGGATCACTCTTGACAGATCATGGAACCTTCGAGTATAACCAACAATATCTGCACCTTCCATGGACAAGTTCCAGAACTCAGTCTCCAACCTTTGGAGTTCAGCGCGAGAGCAATACTTCTCTCTCATTCTTTCCTTCAACTCATCCCAAGTCATACCATATGCAGCATCATCTCCCAGAGTTTGGACTTGCAAATTCCACCAATTCAAAGCCTCATCAACAAACAATCCAGTAAAAAAAGTGACTTGTTGGTCCACGGTACACTTGCTCATGTGGATCGTGGAATCAATCTTCTCTGTCCAGCGCACAAAAGCCAGTTCACCTCCAGTGCCGTCGTAGTTCAATGGCTTGCAGTCGAGAAACTGCTTGAAGGTGCAACCTGGAATTGATCTAACCAATTCACACGTGAGCAATTAATGAAACAATGAAACAAAGACCGTCCATAAATTTCACCTTGTTTAGCAAATCAGCTTAAGGTTACCTTGGGTTGTGTTTCCTCCAGATGAATCTCCATGTCCATTACGTCTAGTACCGCTTGGTCCTCCACTGTGTTCAGTGCGGTTCACCTCATACTAGGCGATAGCTTCGGAGATCCTTTTTTCCAGTAGGGAGTTCAGTTCTTCAGCAGTCCTCGGCATCGGGGGAGGAGGGGGTTGATTACGAGCATTCACAGCTTTCCTGGGTGCCATGTTCTTCCAAAACACCACACAACAGAGTTAGACATTTGTTTAATACCATCATACGAGATAGTAGTAGTATATATACACATGCATATACCCACATATATAACATCAAACAATTCGCCAAACATATAAATCAATTCATACAGCCACAAGCATGCATAAACAGATAAATACTGATGTGTTATAAGATATTCATCGAGTCTTTATACATATTAGGACAACTTGTTACATCATTGTTTGTGAAGATACAAAATGCATAAGGGTTACATCACCCCATAATACAAGTTTAATACATATAAAAGACAAAATATCTTCCTTCACATTGGCGGTTCTTGTCTTCAAGTTGTTCCCAAGGCTCGGTCACAGTCTTCATACACAAAATACTACTCCATCAAGGTACCTGCATGTGACACCTGTGTCTCTACGACCATCATACAAATTTAAATCCAATGAAATCTTGTGTTTCATTCTAGGAATTTGTACAATTTTATGTGACTTTTGCACATATCAATCCCAGTTCAATTTCAAGCTTTAAATCGCTTTCTGGAAAGTTATACGCAAACTGATGCGTAAACATAATCAGTTTAACGCGAAAAACACTTTGGAATAGTGACATAGGCTTAACATACCTTAAATAACCTTTACATAACTTAGAAATAAGTTTTAAAGGGTTTGGTATGGCAAAAACAAGTTTATTCGCTTACAAGGACTAATTGCGACAAACTGCGAAAGTATGCCAATTCGTATAGTAACGTACATTCCGGAACATGATCATAAGTTAAACATACCATAAATATCCTTCACATAGCTTAGAAATAGGCTTTGAGGGGTTCAGTGTGCAAAAATAAACTTATTTGGTCAATCAGGGACTAAAAGCGTCAAAAAGTGCATAAGTGTGCATTTTCGCGCATATCTTACGTTCTGAACATATCCGAACACCCAAAAAAATTTCTAATCATTAAAATATTTTATTTTAGTGATTGGAATGCAAAAATACCACTCGTCGTGTAATTTGGATCGTTTTTCGCTTCCCTTCGTGTTTCGTCTTAATTAACCGAATAACGCAACCGTACGACCAAACGAACTGACATCTGAGATGTTTTCAAGCATATTTCATGTTCCCTATGCTTTAACTTCATTATGGAGCCTTGAAATTGGGTTAACATGGCTTAAACGCGTCGAAAATGCATCAAAAACTGAGTTTTACACTTGCAGGGACCATTTTTGACAATCTGTGAAAGTTGTCTAGGAGGGGCGTGAAGACCCATGCTCCTGTCTTCGTGGGGCGTGACTGATCACCAGACAGAAACTTTGAATCTGGCCATTTCAGCTGATTTTGGTGGTTTTAACCCCTGGTTTTGATTACAATGGACTTGTTTTGATGTTTCCCTTGTATTATAATCTATGGGCACAAGTGTATGGTTAGATTTGAGCCTAGATTCTTGCAAAAACACTTGTCAAGATCCTAAGAACTCTAGACTTTCTATAAATACCCACTTCTTCATTCTCATTTCCTCACACATTTGATCTGAATTTGCTCTAAGTTGAAGTTAAAACTTCATACCTGAGTATTTTAAATCAAATTCTTCCTTGCTTGGACCTTTTGTAAGCTTCTTTCATGCTTATTTATGCTTTTCAAGCATGACAGTCAAATAGTGTTTGACTTTCTGCTTTGACCATGATTTGGTCAACACAAAGTTCGTTCGAACTTTGCAACGTGAGCGTAATCATGATGGTTATAGTCCCTTGTTACTATACATACTGATTACCACGTCGATTAGTCGAAGTGACGAGTCAAAGTTTCGGTCAAAATGCGTATTTTGCAAAAAAGCTATTTTTGCATATCAAAACACTTTGTTTTGATATCAAACATGTTTTCTAACTTAGTTAAACATGTTTTAACATGTTTAACTCGTCACTTTTAGTCTAGTGCTTGTATAGGGTCGTAAGTCAAGCGGTCTTGACAACCGCTTAGACTTTCGAACCCGACCCATTTGGTCGATCGTTAGGATCCGACCAATCATGTTTTGTTACCATAGTTGTATAGGGAATAACCTTCCAAGGTTATACCTTATGGTCACTTAGTTTAATTAGTAGTATGATAGGTAGTTTATATGCCTTAGTAAAATGACCAAAATGCCCTTTCCATGCATAATTTGATTTTAAGCATATGTAACTTAATTTTTGTCACTTAAACTAATTATGCAACATATTTAAATTTGTTAGGGCATATAATACTTGTAATAGGACTAGTTAGGCATCTCGAACGCGCATTCGCGCGAACGATCTGTTAAAGTAGCTTAAGCTACCTTAATGGGTCGTAACGGGTCATAAGCACTTAGGATGGGTTCCGATTTAGAATGTAGGCTTGTTAAACCATATCACATGAGTTCAAATACTCATTTTGTTTACGAGACCACATTCTACCCGATCTTCCATTTTAGATACCGATTGTTTAATGTAGTGATTCCATACTAGGTGCCATTTGATTCCTTGATTTCCGAGCTTTGTTTGAACAATTAATCAAGGATACTTTCCATCTCAAGTGAGTACATAGTCCCCTCTTTTACGTTTTCAAATGTTTTGGGGTGATTCATATGTCACACCCCGACCACGTAAAACAACAAGTCGCGGCGGAAACGGCAGGGAGTGTTGTAACAGAATCATTGTTTCATAACACATGGAATTTAAAGTTTGATTTCATTAATTAAAGTGTTTACATTGACTAAGAATTTACAGAAACGTAACATGAATCAAATTGTCTTTCATAGTTTTAAGTCACTAAAACCCAGATTCGCCTAAGTATGTAACGAACATCATCATGCAATAGCTCCTGAAACACATGTGAAAATAGGTACGTCAGCATAAAAAATGCCTGTGAGATACATAGGTTTTGTTGTTGTAGGATTCATGACTTGTAAGTAAAAAGAAGTGTTTAAACAAAAAGGTTGTCACGAATGTTGTAAAACGTTTTCTTTTTATAAAACCTTATGAAATTCTATAAGAAAATCAGATGTTATAAAAGAATAATGCATAGTTAAATAAATAACCAAGTAAAAATGAGTTAGTATAAGATATGTCGTTTGTAAACAATGTCTTGTATAAATATGTCGTTTGTAAAACAATGTATCATGTCTTTGTTTCTGTCAAAGTGGTTTAGATAACGCTGCGATATGTAATATCACAAAAGCACTTATATATAGGAAGTACCATCGGCGTATCCACCATGCTTTTATCATATTACACACGCCTCGTTATTTAAATCACTTACCAAATAAACCACCAATAATGTCTTGTCAAACAAATGTCAGATAACAACTAATAACATGTATGGTGAATAAATGAATTTACTCAACCCCATAGATAAAATGTCGATGTTTAATCAAATGTCATACCAAATGTAAGCATATTATGTATAAACAATGTACTAAGTATGCTAAATGAACATACATAGCAAAGCATAAATGAAATCATGTACTATATGCGTACTAATGAACGTAGCAAGTATATGTCTCGAAAGCACGAAAGTAACAAGTAGGCACATGTGTTTCACCCCAAAATATTTGAAAACAGTAAAAGAGGGGACTATGTACTCACTTGATATTGCTTAGGGATCCTCAATTAAGTGAACTAACAAGCTCGGACAATCAAGGAATCAAGTGACACCTAGTATAGGTAACTATGTTAATAAACTGGACCTAAATCGGAAGATCGGATAGGATGAGGTCTCGTAAACCAAATGAGTATTGGAACTCATATAATATGGTTTAACAAAGCCTACATTCTAAATCGGAACCTATCCTAAGTGCTTATGACCCGTTTAGGTAGCTTACGCTACTTTAACGCGTCATTTGCGCAATAGCGCAAACGAGTAGCCTAACTAGTCCTATGACAAGTAGTATATGCCCTATCATGTTTAAATATGTTATATAATCAGTTTAAGTGACAAAATTTAGGTTACATATGCTTAAAATGAAATTATGCGCAAAAAGGGCATTTTGGTCATTTTCCTAAGGCATATAAACTACCTATCATACAACTAAGTAAACTAAGTGACCATAAGGTATAACCTCGGAAGGTTATTCCCTATGCAACTATGGTCACAAAACATGTTTGGTCGGATCCTAAAGATCGACCAAACGGGTCGAGTTTGAAAGTCTAAGCGGTTGTTTAGACCGCTTATCTTACGACCCTATATAAGCACTAAACTAAAAGTGACGAGTTAAACATGTTAAAACATGTTTAACTAAGTTAGAAAATAAGTTTGATATCAAAACAAAGTGTTTTGATACCCGAAAATAGTTTCGTTGCAAAATACGCATAAACACGTATTTTGACAGAAACTATGACTCGTCACTACGCCTAATCAACGTGGTAATCAGTAGGTATAGTCACAAGGGACTAAAACCATCGTGATTATGCTCATGTTGCAAAGTTCAAACGAACTTTGTGTTGACCAAAGACTGGTCAAAGCAGAATGTCAAACACTGTTTGACTTTCATGCTTGAAATGCATAAAAAGCATGAAAGAAACTTACAAAAGGTCCAAGCCTTGAAGATTTGAACTCAAGATACTCAGGTATGAAGCTTCACAAGGGAGAGCTTCAACTTAGAGCAGAATTGAGATCAAATGGGCAAGTTGAGAAATGAAAATTCATGGGTTTATATAGATTTTCCACAACCGTTAAGATCGTTCCTCGTAATTTGAGCTTTGATTTTGGCCATCCATGTGTTGCACATGGTTTTGAATACTATGGGACCTTTAAAACTAGCAAATGGTATAAGAAAGCCATGTATATAAACCAAGGAAAGGCTGTTGTTTGCTGAAAAACCATTTTTACAGATCTGGGGGTCTTTCGCGGGCCGCGAAGATAGGAGCAATGGGCTTCGCGCCCCCCTAGACTTCCAGATCAGCAACTTTCAAATATTGGCAGAACAGGCCCCTGATGCTTAAAACTTGATTTTTGACATGTTTAAGCCCCGTTAACCCAATTTCAAGGCTCACTAATGATCTTAAAGTATAGGGGGCATGAAATATACTTGAAAACATCTCGGATGTCGGTTCGTTTGGTCGTACAATCACGTTGTTCGGTTAATTACAACGAAACACGAACGGACGCGAAAACAATCCAAATTGCGCGACGAATGGAATTTTTGCATTACAATCACTAAAATAAAATATTTTAATGATTACAAAAATTTTTGGATGTCCGGATATGTTCAGAACGTAAGATATGCGCGTAAATGCAAACTTATGCACTTTTTGACGCTTTTAGTCCCTATTGATCAATTAAGCACTATTTCGCACACCGAACCCATCAAAGCCTATTTCTAAGCTATTTAAAGGATATTTAGGGTATGTTTAGCTTATGATCAAGTTCCGGAATGTTCGTTACAATACGAATCGGCATACTTTCGCAGTTTGACATAAATAGTCCCTGTGATCGAATAAACTTGATTTCAACACACCAAACCCTCCAAAACTTATTTCTAAGTTATGTAAAGGTTATTAAAGGTATGTTAAGCTTATGTCACTATTACGGAGTGTTTTTCGCATTAAACTGATTACGTTTACGCATCAGTTCGCGTATAACTTTCCAGAAAGCGATTTAGAACTCGTAATCGAACGAGAATTGATATGTGCAAAGGTCACATGTATTTGTATAAATTCCAAGATTGAAACACAAGATTTCATTGGATCCGTACTTGTATGATAGCCGTAGAGGCACAGATGTCACATCATATGTGCCGATATGCTATTTTCATGATTTCAACTTTATGATTACACATGCATAGTACTATCTTTTGACGAATTGAACTATTATCCATGGCTTAAACACTGATTTGCAAAGTTTGTACGACTATTTGTTTGTTCATATGTTTACCAATACATTCATTAACAATGATCAAGCCGATTGGTAGTACGATATAGCGCTATAGGACTAGACACCCCATTTCTGTTGTATGGAATGTCAAAAACCAAATTTTAACCAAATAGAATTTGCCTTTCTGGTATTTCTATAGTCTCTAAAGTGTAGTTTGATGCACTAAGGTTTGAATGTATTGCTAAGTCGCGATATATGGTATATTTCGATATACTACCAACGTGATACTGTTTTGCCAAAGCATAATTTGATATGCTATTGTTTACTAAAGTATAATTTGATATACTACCGACTCTATTATTTCACAAACTAAAGTATATTTTAATATACTACCAAAGCATAGTCGATGTGCTATTTTCAAATCCAAAGCATAAGTTGATATGTTATTTACAAAACCAAAGTATAATGTATTATACTACCGATGTTTTTTATTCTTAAACCAAAGTATACTTGTGATGTACTACCAAATCTATTATTTCAAAACTAAAGTATATTTGATATACTACTCATCCGTTTATCTCAAAACCAAAGTATATTTTTGTAAACATTTTACCAAAACGACGCATTTTAGAAACAAAAACTTTTACAAGGATTCATTGCTATTTTTGAACACATAAAACCTTTTTCTTGTGTTATCCAAAGCCATGATTCTAATTCACAAATCCTATGTTACTCACAGGCATTTTTATGCTGACGTACCTATTTTCACATATGTTTCAGGTGCTACTACGTGATGATTATTGATGCATGCTACACATAGGATGGACTCGTGCCTTAGCGACTTTAAAAAACTTAGAGACAATTATTTGTATTTATCTGATTTGTATTAAAACAATGAGTTCAATAAATTAAATAAAACGAAACTTTTAATCCATGGTTGTGAAACAATGATTCTGTTACGACACTCCTTGACGTTTCCGCCGCGGTTGTTGTTTTACGCGGTCAGGGTGTAACAGAAAAGTTGGTATAAGAGCTCATGGTTATAGGGAATTAGGTTATTAGTAATGCTTTGACCTAGACTATAACCTTCCTAGGACCCTAACACAAGTTATTTTGTGTTTAGTCTTAAAACAATACCGTCGCCTATCTTTAGGTGACAACCAAAACAAGAACACCGATTACAAATCCGTTTTTGAAAATCAATCATCTCTTCTTAGATGATTTATTATAAGGTTTTGATCCTTCAAAGTTTTCAAAATCTCGTCAAAGTTTGGTCTAAATAACGTGAACACGTGCAATCTGGAAGGGTGGATGCCTGTACCTCGAGTTTTCTGTCTAAGGCTAGACTGTTCTTACAAATCCACATAATCGGACCAGTCACTCTTACCTGGGAAATCTTGGGGTAAGTGTCCACTTATAGGCTAAAGCATGTCTTCGCGATACATTAGTATGACCCATTTACTTTGATTAGTCACAGTGTCATTTGTTTGTTTTAGGTAACGAACAAATGATCACAATCTTCATGCTTTTTTTCGACATTCTTTTAAGCATTCAATACTTACTATCCGATATCATCTCACTCGTTTCTTTTCATGTTTCTTTGCTCTTTTAGAATATGCCTCCTCAACGAGATGCACAACCAAAACCTAACGCCGAACTCACAGCTATTATCACTCAGCAAATCGCTGCTGTACTCCCAAACCTGATAACCCAAATAAACCAAGCAAACAACAATAACAACAATGCTCCGTGCAACTTTAAGCAGTTCAACTCAGCTAAGCCACTCACATTTACTGGGTCTGAAGGGGCCACTAGGCTCCTACAATGGTTTGAGAGTCTCAAAAGCACGTTTCGTCATGTACAATGCCCAAACAAACAAAAGGTTGAGTTTGCATCGAGCATATTCCAGAAAAGAGCACCTACATGGTGGAACGGTGTACTGAGGGACAGGGGTGCTAACGTGGCATTGACACAAACTTGGGAAGAGCTTCGAGCTCTAATGATGAAGGAGTTCTGTCCTCATCATGAACTCAGGGCGTTGGAAAGGGAATTCGACGATCTAAAGCAAGACAGCAGTGAACATCGAGCCTACACTGACCATTATGAGGAACTGAGCCTGTTATGTCCTACCATGGTTACGCCTTTGGATAAGGCGATCGAAAAGTACATTGATGGTCTCCCTGACCTAGTTCAGGACATTGTTACTGGTAGCAACCTTACTACCGTCAGACAGGCCATTGAACTATCTACTACCCTGACTGAATCTCAGATCATGAAAGGTAAGCTTTTCCGAAAGGGTGACCCGAAACCATCTGATGAGTCTGCACCAGAAAAGCCAAAGGATAAACAGACTGAGTCCTCCAAAAAGTCGAAGAAGCGTAAGGCTTCACAAAACTTCACGGTAGTTGCTCAGAACAATCAGGTTGCACCAAACCAGCCAGCACAACCTCGTACTAGGAAAAACTATGTTGGTACCGCACCTTTGTGCAACAAATGCAACCGTCTTCATCCAGAACAAACACAATTCCACAAATGTACCCACTGTGGGCGATTGGGACATTTGGTCAATACCTGCCATTATGCAATCCAAAACCAAGCTGCTGCAAATCCTGCTGCTGTTCAAGCACCATTTCCACTTGCATCGTGCTATAACTGTGGTGATCTTACTCACTACCGAAACAATTGCCCAAGACTTGTTAACGCAAATCCAGCGCGTGGACGAGTGTTTAACATAAACGAGGCAAACGCAAATGACAATGCAGCAGTGAACAATTAGACTTTTGTATTTTCCTTGTTGTTATCTTTGACTCTTGAAACAATTCAGTTGTTATATAAATAAATTTGTTGTTTCAATTTTATTCTACGAAAATGATACGATTATGTGTATGTGTGACATACCCCTACGATGCCGACACCAAGGAACCATGCCCCTTACAAAACAAACTACTCGTGTGATTCTTTCATTTTATGATCACTCGTGATCTCCCCGGAAATCCTAAGTACTCGTTTCTTTTAAGAAACAAAGTACAAGGTACAAGTTACAAATTCTTAAACAGATACTTGAAATACCATTTCAAATCTTTGATTTGATATCTAAAGGTACTTTCATGAGTCCTTAATTGGATTCCTTGTGTGGTCTAATAGGAATGTTACGATACGACCAAGACAAAGCCAAATCCTTATAAGATCTTCCTATTTTCATAGTTAGATTCTTGGGGATGTTTTGAGTTCCAATTGAAGTCCTCGATTGGATTTCTGGCGTACTTTAAATGCATTAATTCAAAATTAATGAACGAGCTAATAACTAAGTTAACAACTATGCGATTATGTGATTATGTGTTTATGTGTAATTCTAAAGCTCGCTATCTAAGTCCTGGTAGAATCTTCCGTATTTTCATATGTTAGATTCTCAGAAGGATACTCAAAGTACTATCTTAAATTTCTTAAGGGGCTTTTCTATGCAAATAGTAAGAACCTTGGATTCCAAAGTGCAAATTTCAAAACGATTATTTGATTCAAAGTTAAAAAGATCCTTTAATGGTCTATTTAAAGAGATCATACGACGGTCTAGTTAAGGAGATCATGTGTTAATCTAGTTAAAAAGATCATTCGTTGAGCTAGTTAAAAAGATCTTTTGGTGGTCTAGTCAAGTCATTACACGTTTGTACGATTAATTTTTCCCCTACGCATTATAAAATGAACTGTGCGGACTGTGCAAGGAATTACGTAATTATGGATGCATACATAATTATGGAATTCGGTGCACAGAAACCACAGCAAGTTTTGTCATGTGTTAAGACCTATAGTGATAAGAATAACGAAACTGGAACAATGTAAAAAGGGCATGGTGGATACGCCGCTGGTACTTCCCATATATAAGTGTTCCTTATTACATTGCGAACGTAGCGTTATTTAAGTTACTAGAAGTCCTGGACCTTGACCAATGTTATTTTATCTTATAATCTCTGACTCCGATCTCAAGCACACACAAGTTTCCTATAATAGTCTTCATAGAAAACATTCTTCCATCCATTGTTCAAAACTCCAAGTTCATGCTATTTTTCTGCAACAAGGATATCACTTTGACAATTAACAAATTCTCTAAGAATCCAAACGTAGCCCAGAGTTTTACTTAGGGAACGGAGGATTCATTCGAAAGCAAAACAATCACACTTGTTTTCACAAGTTTCCCCTAAAATTTAAATTTCGGGACGAAATTTCTTAAAGTAGGGGAGACTATGACACCTGTGTCTCTACGACCATCATAAAAATGCAAATCCAATGAAATCATGTGTTTCATTCTAGGAATTTGTACATTTTTACGTGACTTTTGCACATATCAATCCCAGTTCAATTTCAAGCTTTAAATCGCTTTCTGGAAAGTTATACGCAAACTGATGCGTAACCATAATCAGTTTAACGCGACAAACACTCCGGAATAGTGACATAGTCTTAACATACCTTAAATAACCTTTACATAACTTAGAAATAAGTTTTAAAGGGTTTTGTGACAACCCGTGATTTACGGCACCTAATTACGTGATTAACAGGTGATTAACGCATTAATAAATAGTGTTTACAGCGCAAACAAACTTAATTAGGCCTTTGGTGTGCCCAGGAATGTTTATCCGACTTTACAGTGCGCGAACGGTGGTTTACAGAGAAGCCTGTGAAACGTTAAACGGCAACGGATTGAAACCGTACAAGATACTGACGACGCCAAATAATAAATTTTTACGATATATTTTAGCTTCGTAATTAAAGTTTAGTGACTACAGTCGAAACCGGATCGAAAAATGGATTAAAGACGGCAAGGATGTAATTTTGCGCGATTATTACTGTTATCAACGCACGAACGCGACTACGATGGATATCGACATTATTCTGACACATTTTAACTCTGAAATAATATTTTATTAAGCTACGGTGATTTCGATTTTAAAAACGCGTCTCGTAGGAATCACGGGCCGCTTAAACACGGGGATTGAGCTTGTGGGCCTCGGGCCCAAGCCCAAAACCCACAAACTAAATCTTGATCAGATCTTCAATATATTATTTTAAAGAATTGTCGGTACTATTGCCTACAACTAAATCTTAAGACAAAATTTTCACCTCTCATGACATTAATATAAAAAGGGGTCCAACCTCTCAATTCTTGTTCATTTTAAGCGAGCAGACAACAAACAAGCATCACCCGATGCTCTCTCTTTCTCTCTCGACTGAACTCCGGCAACCGGAGCAAAATCCGGCCGTCCGGTGCCGGTTTCCGGCCAGGTCACACACACAAACAAACCCCACACCATCTTTGCCCCCCCCCCTCTTCTTCTTCTTCTTCTCCGCTGATGTGCAACCGGGGGCGACAACAACCACCACCGTCTGGTGGTGGTGCGGCGATGCACACAGGGGCGGAGCGAGAGAGAGATAGACGTAGAAAGAGGGAAAGAGGCTGAGGAGAAAGGGAGAACCGGCGGTCAAAGGCTCGGACCGCCGGTTGGTTCATTATGTCGGTGGTCAACAGGTTTATCCGGCGGGTTTTAGACGAAGAGGATGACGATGACGTTGATGACGAAGGCTGAGGTTGAAGACGATGGTGATAAGCGGCGGTGGCACCTCGGACCGATGGTCCCTGTTTCGGACCGACGGTTCCTGTTTCGGTCCGTCGGGTTTCAGTCACGAGCTCGGGTTCTTCAAGTCTCGTCACGGTTCGATGCGGGTCTTGATACGACGCGGGTTTTATTCTGGTGTGGCTCGGGTCCAGGTCAGCAGGTTCGAGTCTCATGGTTTCAGTTTTGATTCGAATAAGTTAGCTTGGTTACGGGTTCGAGTCTTGGTTCGAGACACATCAATTTTAGTCCGGACAAAAGCGGTCAACAGGAAGACGGCTCGGGTCGACAGGCCAAGCTGGTCAAACGGGTCGGACGGTTCGGACAACTCGGTCAACCGAGTCAACTCGGTCAACTCAGTGAGTCGACTCGGTCAACTCAGCTTTTCGACACGAAGTCTGGTAAAGAATTAGCGACGCGTTTTATTTATTTTCGTTGTTATACAGTTTATACGCGAAATCGAGCTCGAACCAAACGATTAAAGTATAGTTATATTTCGGCACATTCGACAAAATATTATCTAAATATTGTTTATATTGTTTGATTAATGGTTGAATTTTGAAAATAACGACAATTTGGTTGTCGGGGGCGTCCAAAAACAGAGGAAACTCTGCCCGTTTTTCGAGAAAATTCGTAAAATAAAACGAGTCTTATTATAAAAACGAAACTGTCAAACGAATACATACACAAAGGTAAATTTTGCTTTCGACGACACTTTACTACTTTCAAAAACAACGATACGAATATGATTTCAACGACAAATAAATATATTTTACACATATATTTCAAATGTCAAACAACATGAATTCGTTTTTTTTTTTTTTACAAAATAAATATGGTTTGTATATTTATTTCAAGTATTAAACAATACGAATGCTTTTATAAAAATAAATATAGTTTTATATTTATTTCAAATATCGCACGACACGAGCTCTTTTATAAAAATAAATATAGTTGTATATTTATTTTCAAACACGACAACTCGACGATTCTTTTATAAAATAAATATAATTTTTCATATTTATTTTATACGCCGGAGCGGCATATACGAAAATCTTGACAAAGGTCAAACGAAAGCAATATATAATACGAGTTTATTATATAATTTTCGTACGAATTTGATATATATATATACTTCCATGTAAATATACTTTACATACACGTTCAAATTCTCGAGACAACTAACGCGATTATAACAATGTATTTATATACTTATATAAATATTCATATATTTTAAACCTCTCGAGAACTAAGTCTTTTCAAGACTTCTTAAATACCGACGAAGAACGAACTACACAAGTATAACTTCTTCGCTTCTTTTAAGTTGACAATTTACCGTCAAATCGTTCGGTCAACGATTCGGTAGAGCTCGATGACACGTAGTTTAGTTACTATGTTATTTAGAAACTTATAAGATATTCCGTGCTAGGAATATTATAGAACGCACGCTGGCAAGTCAAGTCTTGGAAACGACATCACAAAGTCGTAATTAGCTAGCTTTGCACAAGGCAATTCAGGTGAGTTCATAACCCCCACTTTTTACTGTTTACATTTTTGTAAATGTTTTCGGGGTGGAAAGACATGCACGTTTTGCAAAAACATACAAAGTTCTGAACAAATGCAAAACTCGTATTTCTAAATCATATTACGAAGGGATTTCGAGGAACTCAAATGATTTACGAAAGGTTTATACTAAACATACCGGTTTTTACAAAACAAATGCGTATTATCGAAAGGTGTATGATTTTTCATGACTAAGGATGGGATCATCTGGTGATAATATTGAGGAAGGATCAGTCTTAGAGACTGGGGGAGGATCAGTCTTAGAGACTGGGCTAAAATACATGTACAATGATTTCAGACACTTACAGATATTTTTATACATGGTATGGTTAGCTTAAGGAGGGTTTACTACTTAGATCATGTGAGTGGGTAGGCGCAACTTGAGGCCATTAATCCTCATTGTAGGACCGAGGGGCACAATGCGGTAGATCTATTTGGGTGTAGCGAGCCCAGCTCCAGGCCCACGGTACAGACCTTGGAGTGACTATGTACCCGACGCACAAATCCGCTAGGTTTGAGTCTTCCTACTTGCACTTCACACATATCAATGGCCTTGCAAACCATTGGTGATCTCTTTATTTCTTTATTTGCTACATACCAGGGAATCTATACTTACGAAACTACTTGTTCATACAAATTAAATACCATGTTTTATACAAAATTCAAAGCACAGGATTATGCGGGTATGGAGTCAAAGTCCGGGTGGGCATTGACGGTTATACGAACATTACAAATACAAGACTTTACAAATACATGGTTTTTATGAACATACTGTGTTACAAACACAACGTTTCCATATAACTTGGCAAGAAAATGACTTTTGATTCGTTTTCTCAATACTATTTCAAAAACCGGTTATTCCAAAGATTTATTTCAAATCTTTCACAACTCAAAAGATTTATTTCAAATCTTTCATAACTCAAAAGATTTATTTCAAATCTTTTACAAACAAGCTATGAACTCGCTCAACTTTATGTTGACTTTTTCGCATGCTTCTTTCTCAGGTTACTTTTCAAATTATGGCACGGTTGGAATAGGAGAACTACTGGAGATACGAGTACTTAGTGGGCGTTCGATTTCTAGAAAGTCTTAGCTCAAATACTTCCGCTGTGCAATGAAGATACCGGTCCAGTCACGCCAGCTCTGATATTTCAGGGTGTGACAGATTGGTATCAGAGCTATAGGTTACAGCGAATAGGGTTTTCTGTAAAGATACCTAGGCTCTAACCTCACTTTCCTCTGGGAACTTAGAATATTAAAACCTGAATACATACAGAACGCATAGTACTCAAATATGGTCTCCAACCGTTGCCGAAAAACAAACAGTCAAGATTTTGTTTTCAAACATACGCTAAAGTGGTGTTTTACCCACGATACACAAACAGTCGCATACAGTACACGAAACTCTGAGAGTTTAGGAAACATGCATGTAAGACCTTCGGAAACTTATCTTGAAGTTCATTAAAGGTCATCATGTAGGAACTGCAAATATTGACTCGGGCACACACTATTATCCATATTGTCTATGATATTTTAACTTCCCAAGCAGGCAGCCTACGCATAACGAAACGCTAGTGCACGACAATACATGAAACTCAAACTTTACGTCAACGGATGTCGAAGTACATCACATTCTACGCAGAACGTAACGCTAGTGCACAGGTATACGTGAAACTTAAGCTATACATCAACGGAGGTTGAAGTACGACACATACGACTATCGAGGCGAGGCCTTTGAGAAGGAACGATGACACAAATCTAACGACGACGCTAGATCCTTGTCAGCAGGAGAACTAACGATCAGGAAACGACAACTTGTCACGCGATCCTGCAACGACACAAATCACGCCAGGGAGAAGACGATTGTCTCAGCATTCCCCCCCCCCCCTACCTAACTAACGATGAATACGCTATGTTCGACATTCCATGGTAATGTCACTTCACAACCGGATATCACATGCGACCCCAGGTAAAGTCCTCAAAATTTCTTTTATTGAAATTTCAATTTTTACATTTACTGGGTAGATTTCCGTATCTCTACTCCTCTTAAGGGTCATTGTATCACGATCATTTCTTTACAAGTTACATACATGGTTTTTCGTTGTGACCATGCCGAAAGTTTTCTTGTCGATACATATGTTTATTGTCGGATTGCGCTAAAACCAAGTTCAACGGTTTGAACTTGTCCATTACACATATTCACTTCAGAGCATCATATGATGTATTGGGAGCATCATATTCAAAATTCGTTTTAACAAGTGTTTCATTTGTTCCGATTCGAAATAAACTTGTTTGGCATTCGACTCCGTTAAATTGTTTGTTGATTCCGACACCATGTGATGGTGATTTTCATTAATTTGAAGCTTGCGCTAAACTCGTTTACGCATCTTATGCACGGATCTAAATATTTATTTATTGATTGTTTTCCAATCCACTTCGATTTATTATATCAAAGCGGTCTTAATACAATAGTGTGTTAAGACAATGGTACACAAATTCATTTTATATTCCGGTGTACCTACTAACGGTTCTTTCATTATTAATCGAAAATTTTGCGATATCCATTGCTTCTTCATCTTCGATTGAAAACATTATTTCTTTGATGTTCCATATTCAATTGGAAATTCTATGATGTCATTTGAAACAAACTTTCAGATTCACTTTATTACGCTTCCATTTGATTTCAAACACGGTGAATTTGTTTGATCACCGCTATTATTGAATTATTTGAATCACTACGACACCTTGTGGTGTCAGTACAAACTTGTAGCTTGGGCTAATCATGATTGAGCGTTTCATGCAAAACACAGGTGATACTTGTTCGATCACCCCTATTATTGAATTGTTTCATTCATTGCGACACCTTGTGGCGTCGGTATAACTTGCAGCTTGTGCTGATCACGATCGAGCGTTTCATGCAAACTAATACATTTGAGATTGTTGATTCTAAGTTCATCCCGTGGATGTTATTGCTTCTAGAACTCATTTACTTATTAAGAACGTTCATATGGAATTCGATTGGTCGAAGTTCCTGTTCATTGTTGGATCCCTGTTAACTTAGTCACATTAGTGACTGTACCTATACGTCTCGTTTCCTTTGACATCAATTACCGAGACACATTTCTTTTAAACCGTTGGGTTCTTATTGTTGAGGAATGTCATTAAATTCACATGATTCGAGTGAGTCCTGTTTCGATTACGCGGTCATTCACTTTGTTATTATTCGGACTTACCTGCGAACAACACAATTCTGAGGAGATAACATAGTCTAAATTTCGAGGACGAAATTTTTGTAACAGGGGGAGAATGTGACAACCCGTGATTTACGGCACCTAATTACATGATTAACAGGTGATTAACGCATTAATAAATAGTGCCCAGGAATGTTTATTCGACTTTACAGTGCGCGAACGGTGGTTTACAGAGAAGCCTGTGAAACGTTAAACGGCAACGGATTGAAACCGTACAAGATACTGACGACGCCAAATAATAAATTTTTACGATATATTTTAGCTTCGTAATTAAAGTTTAGTGACTACAGTCGAAACCGGATCGAAAAATGGATTAAAGACGGCAAGGATGTAATTTTGCGCGATTATTACTGTTATCAACGCACGAACGCGACTACGATGGATATCGACATTATTCTGACACATTTTAACTCTGAAATATTATTTTATTAAGCTACGGTGATTTCGGTTTTAAAAACGCGTCTCGTAGGAATCACGGGCCGCTTAAACACGGGGATTGAGCTTGTGGGCCTCGGGCCCAAGCCCAAAACCCACAAACTAAATCTTGATCAGATCTTCAATATATTATTTTAAAGAATTGTCGGTACTATTGCCTACAACTAAATCTTAAGACAAAATTTTCACCTCTCATGACATTAATATAAAAAGGGGTCCAACCTCTCAATTCTTGTTCATTTTAAGCGAGCAGACAACAAACAAGCATGACCCGATGCTCTCTCTTTCTCTCTCGACTGAACTCCGGCAACCGGAGCAAAATCCAGCCGTCCGGTGCCGGTTTCCGGCCAGGTCACACACACAAACAAACCCCACACCATCTTTGCCCCCCCCCCCCTTCTTCTTCTTCTTCTCCGTTGATGTGCAACCGGGGGCGACAACAACCACCACCACCGTCTGGTGGTGGTGCGGCGACGCACACAGGGGCGGAGCGAGAGAGAGACAGACGTAGAAAGAGGGAAAGAGGCTGAGGAGAAAGGGAGAACCGGCGGTCAAAGGCTCGGACCGCCGGTCGGTTCATTATGTCGGTGGTCAACAGGTTTATCCGGCGGGTTTTAGACGAAGAGGATGACGATGACGTTGATGACGAAGGCTGAGGTTGAAGACGATGGTGATAAGCGGCGGTGGCACCTCGGACCGATGGTCCCTGTTTCGGACCGACGGTTCCTGTTTCGGTCCGTCGGGTTTCAGTCACGAGCTCGGGTTCTTCAAGTCTTGTCACGGTTCGATGCGGGTCTTGATACGACGCGGGTTTTATTCTGGTGTGGCTCGGGTCCAGGTCAGCAGGTTCGGGTCTCGTGGTTTCAGTTTTGATTCGAATAAGTTAGCTTGGTTACGGGTTCGAGTCTCGGTTCGAGACACATCAATTTTAGTCCGGACAAAAGCGGTCAACAGGAAGACGGCTCGGGTCGACAGGCCAAGCTGGTCAAACGGGTCGGACGGTTCGGACAACTCGGTCAACTCAGCGAGTCGACTCGGTCAACCCAGTTGGCTCGGTCAACTCAGCTTTTCAACACGAAGTCTGGTAAAGAATTAGAGACGCGTTTTATTTATTTTCGTTGTTATACAGTTTATACGCGAAATCGAGCTCGAACCAAACGATTAAAGTATAGTTATATTTCGGCACATTCGACAAAATATTATCTAAATATTGTTTATATTGTTTGATTAATGGTTGAATTTTGAAAATAATGACAACTTGGGTTGTCGGGGGCGTCCAAAAACAGAGGAAACTCTGCCCGTTTTTCGAGAAAATCCGTAAAATAAAACGAGTCTTATTATAAAAACGAAACTGTCAAACGAATACATACACAAAGGTAAATTTTGCTTTCGACGACACTTTACTACTTTCAAAAACAACGATACGAATATGATTTCAACGACAAATAAATATATTTTACACATATATTTCAAATGTCAAACAACATGAATTCGTTTTTTTTTTTTTTTTTACAAAATAAATATGGTTTGTATATTTATTTCAATTATTAAACAATACGAATGCTTTTATAAAAATAAATATAGTTTTATATTTATTTCAAATATCGCACGACACGAGCTCTTTTATAAAAATAAATATAGTTGTATATTTATTTTCAAACACGACAACTCGACGATTCTTTTATAAAATAAATATAATTTTTCATATTTATTTTATACGCCGGAGTGGCATATACGAAAATCTTGACAAAGGTCAAACGAAAGCAATATATAATACGAGTTTATTATATAATTTTCGTACGAATTTGATATATATATACTTCCATGTAAATATACTTTACATACACGTACAAATTCTCGAGACAACTAACGCGATTATAACAATGTATTTATATACTTATATAAATATTCATATATTTTAAACCTCTCGAGAACTAAGTCTTTTCAAGACTTCTTAAATACCGACGAAGAACGAACTACACAAGTATAACTTCTTCGCTTCTTTTAAGTTGACAATTTACCGTCAAATCGTTCGGTCAACGATTCGGTAGAGCTCGATGACACGTAGTTTAGTTACTATGTTATTTAGAAACTTATAAGATATTCCGTGCTAGGAATATTATAGAACGCACGCTAGCAAGTCAAGTCTTGGAAACAACATAACAAAGTCGTAATTAGCCACCTTTGCACAAGGCAATTCAGGTGAGTTCATAACCCCCACTTTTTACTGTTTACAGTTTTGTAAATGTTTTCGGGGTGGAAAGACATGCACGTTTTGCAAAAACATACAAAGTTCTGAACAAATGCAAAACTCGTATTTCTAAATCATATTACGAAGGGATTTCGAGGAACTCAAATGATTTACGAAAGGTTTATACTAAACATACCGGTTTTTACAAAACAAATGCGTATTATCGAAAGGTGTATGATTTTTCATGACTAAGGATGGGATCTTCTGGTGATAATATTGAGGAAGGATCAGTCTTACAGACTGGGGGAGGATCAGTCTTAGAGACTGGGGTAAAATACATGTACAATGATTACAGACACTTACAGACATTTTTATACATGGTATGGTTAGCTTAAGGAGGGTTTACTACTTAGATCATGTGAGTGGGTAGGCGCAACTTGAGGCCATTAATCCTCATTGTAGGACCGAGGGGCACAATGCGGTAGATCTATTTGGGTGTAGCGAGCCCAGCTCCAGGCCCACGGTACGGACCTTGGAGTGACTATGTACCCGACGCACAAATCCGCTAGGTTTGAGTCTTCCTACTTGCACTTCACACATATCAATGGCCTTGCAAACCATTGGTGATCTCTTTATTTCCTTATTTGCTACATACCAGGGAATCTATACTTACGAAACTACTTGTTCATACAAATTAAATACCATGTTTTATACAAAATTCAAAGCGAGTCAAATTCAGGGTGGGCATTGACGGTTATACGAACATTACAAATACAAGACTTTACAAATACATGGTTTTTATGAACATAATGTGTTACAAACACAACGTTTCCATATAACTTGGCAAGAAAATGACTTTTGATTCGTTTTCTCAATACTATTTCAAAAACCGGTTATTCCAAAGATTTATTTCAAATCTTTCACAACTCAAAAGATTTATTTCAAATCTTTCATAACTCAAAAGATTTATTTCAAATATTTTACAAACAAGCTATGAACTCGCTCAACTTTATGTTGACTTTTTCGCATGCTTCTTTCTCAGATTACTTTTCAAATTATGGCACCGTTGGAATAGGAGAACTACTGGAGATACGAGTACTTAGTGGGCGTTCGATTTCTAGAAAGTCTTAGCTTATTTGCTTCCACTGTGCAATGAAGATACCAGTCCAGTCACGCCAGCTCTGATATTTCGGGGTGTGACAGGTTTGGTTTGGCAAAAACAAGTTTATTCGCTTACAGGGACTAATTGCGACAAACTGTGAAAGTATGCCAAATCGTATTGTAACGTACATTCCGGAACATGATCATAAGTTAAACATACCATAAATATCCTTCACATAGCTTAGAAATAGGCTTTGAGGGGTTCGGTGTGCAAAAATAAACTTATTTGGTCAATCAGGGACTAAAAGCGTCAAAAAGTGCATAAGTTTGCATTTTCGCGCATATCTTACATTCTGAACATATCCGAACATCCAAAAATTTTTGTAATCATTAAAATATTTTATTTTAGTGATTGGAATGCAAAAATACCACTCGTCGTGTAATTTGGATCGTTTTTCGCGTCCGTTCGTGTTTCATCGTAATTAACCGAATAACGCAACCGTACGACCAAATGAACCGACATCCGAGATGTTTTCAAGCATATTTCATGTTCCCTATGCTTTAACTTCATTATGGAGCCTTGAAATTGGGTTAACGGGGCTTAAACGCGTCGAAAATACATCAAAAACTGAGTTTTACACTTGCAGGGACTATTTTTGACAATCTGTGAAAGTTTTCTAGGAGGGGCGTGAAGACCCATGCTCCTGTCTTCGCGGGGTGCGACTGATCACCAGACAAAAACTTTGAATCTGGCCATTTCAGCTGATTTTGGTGGTTTTAACCCTATATTTTGATTACAATGGACTTGTTTTGATGTTCCCCTTGTATTGTAATCTATGGGCACAAGTGTATGGTTAGATTTGAGCCTTGATTCTTGCAAAAACACTTGTCAAGATCCTAAGAACTCTAGACTTTCTATAAATACCCATTTCTTCATTCTCATTTCCTCACACATTTTATCTGAATTTGCTCTAAGTTGAAGTTAAAACTTCATACCTGAGTATTTTGGATCAAATTCTTCCTTGCTTGGACCTTTTGTAAGCTTCTTTCATGCTTATTTATGCTTTTCAAGCATGAAAGTCAAACAGTGTTTGACTTTCTGCTTTGACCATGATTTGGTCAACACAAAGTTCGTTTGAACTTTGTAACGTGAGCGTAATCACGATGGTTATAGTCCCTTGTGACTATACCTACTGATTACCACGTCGATTAGTCGAAGTGACGAGTCAAAGTTTCGGTCAAAATGCGTATTTAAGCGTATTTTGCAATGAAGCTATTTTTGGATATCAAAACACTTTGTTTTGATATCAAACCTGTTTTCTAACTTAGTTAAACATTTTTTAACATGTTTAACTCGTCACTTTTAGTCTAGTGCTTTTATAGGGTCGTAAGTCAAGCGGTCTTGACAACCGCTTAGACTTTTGAACCCGACCCATTTGGTCGATCGTTAGGATCCGACCAAGCATGTTTTGTGACCATAGTTGTATAGGGAATAACGTTCCAAGATTATACCTTATGGTCACTTAGTCTAATTAGTTGTATGATAGGTAGTTTATATGCCTTAGGAAAATGACCAAAATGCCCTTTTCATGCATAATTTGATTTTAAGCATATGTAACTTAATTTTTGCCACTTAAACTAATTATGCAACATATTTAAACATGTTAGGGCATATAATACTTGTCATAGGACTAGTTAGGCATCTCGAACGCGCATTCGTGCGAACGACGCGTTAAAGTAGCGTAAGCTACCTTAATGGGTCGTAACGGGTAATAAGCACTTAGGATGGGTTTCGATTTAGAATGTAGGCTTGTTAAACCATATCACATGAGTTCCAATACTCATTTGGTTTACGACACCTCATTCTACCCGATCTTCCGATTTAGACACCGATTGTTTAATGTAGTGATTCCATACTAGGTGCCACTTGATTCCTTGATTTCCGAGCATTGTTAGGACACTTAATCAAGGATACTTGCCATCTCAAGTGAGTACATAGTCCCCTCTTTTACATTTTTAAATGTTTTGGGGTGATTCATATGTGCCGATACGCTATTTTCATGATTTCAACTATATGATTACACATGCATAGTACTATCTTTTGACGAATTGAACTATTATCCATGGCTTAAACACTGATTTGCAAAGTTTGTACGACTATTTGTTTGTTCATATGTTTACCTTTACATTCATTAACAATGATCAAGCCGATTGGTAGTACGATATAGCGCTATAGGACTAGACACCCCATTCCTGTTGTATGGAATGTCAGAAACCAAATTTTAACCAAATAGAATTTGCCTTTGTGGTATTTCTATAGTCTCTAAAGTGTAGTTTGATGCACTAAGGTTTGAATGTATTGCCAAGTCGCGATATATGGTATATTTCGATATACTACCAACGTGATACTGTTTTGCCAAAGCATAATTTGATATGCTATTGTTTACTAAAGTATAATTTGATATACTACCGACTCTATTATTTCACAAACTAAAGTATATTTTAATATACTACCAAAGCATAGTCGATGTGCTATTTTCAAATCCAAAGCATAAGTTGATATGTTATTTACAAAACCAAAGTATAATGTATTTTACTACCGATGTTTTTCATTCTTAAACCAAAGTATACTTGTGATGTACTACCAAATCTATTATTTCAAAACTAAAGTATATTTGATATACTACTCATCCGCTTATCTCAAAACCAAAGTATATTTTTGTAAACATTTTACCAAAACGACGCATTTTAGAAACAAAAACTTTTACAAGGATACATGGCTATTTTTGAAAACATAAAACCCTTTTCTTGTATTATCCAAAGCCATGAATCTAATTCTCAAATTACTCACAGGCATTTTTATACTGACGTACCTATTTTCACATATGTTTTAGGTGCTACTGCGTGATGATTATTGGTGCATGCTACACATAGGATGGACTCGTGCCTTAGCGACTTTAAAAAACTTAGAGACAATTATTTGTATTTATCTGATTTGTATTAAAACAATGAGTTCAATAAATTAAATAAAACGAAACTTTTAATCCATGGTTATGAAACAATGATTCTGTTACGACACTACCCGACGTTTCCGCTGTGGTTGTTGTTTTACGCGGTCGGGGTGTGACACTACAAAGGAAATCTAATAGGCTGGGGGAGAGGGTGGGGATGTAGGGAATATCAAACTATAAATATGAGTCACTTCATTCTCAAGCTCATGAATTCGACGGATGAGGGAGCTGATCTGAGTAGGAGTGTGGGGAGGTGTGGGAACACGGGTAGGAGTGGATGGCACAACAGGCATGGTGTCATCATCATCACCAGTCGGGTAAACTCTCAGTCCAGCAGCAAAAAGGGCCGAAGATATCACTAAATCGAAGGAATCGGTGTCAGACTCAAGATCAGAATCGGAAGGAATATCGATAACGAACATAACAGGAGAGGCCACACTATTATCCAGGTCGTCAACGAAAGGCCAGTCCTCGTCAGGGATGGCGGCAAAAGGAATAGTATGAATGGGAATAGGTTCAACGAGATGCTCTCCACTGGGATGTCCGATGATCTGTTGACCATGGAGGGGTAAAGGTAAAGCTAAGACATCATCGAGATCATCATCATCAGTTATCATCTCAGGGTCGGTCTCGAAGTCAGACGCGAAAATCTCCGGAGGTGAATCAATCTCGTCGTCAGAGGTAATCGTCATCGGGTCACTTCCTTCAGATATGTGACAACCCGCACAAAACCAGGTATCCGTACAACTTAATTAATGATTAATTATTACTTGATTACTGTGCTTGATTGAAACTAGCTGATAAACTGCTACCTGCATACTGATACATGCACTTACTTGCATCATACTTTATTTGCTGTCACTACATTGATTACATACTGAACCCTAGTGACAAACATGATGCACAAAAAGCACAGTAGCACTAAACGGATACACAGTGAACATGCTGATATAACCAGCATCAGGCAAATACTGCCTCAAGGCCTGTTAAGAGCCTCATATATTTTGACTACACTGGTAGTGAGTGTAGGATATAAGGGTTGTGTTACCGCGTCTCTAGGGATAAGATACACTGATTCGGATGTGCCAAGAACGTACTTTAAGTACAAAACACAGCACTTTAATAATTTAACCAGCTTCTAGCTGACTTGTAAAGTGCCAAAATATGGAAAAAATATTACTAGACACTTTCCAAAGTGTCGGGAATAAATTATGTCACTAAAAATAATATTAACAACGCTTTAAATACTTATTTAGCACTTTAACGGTGTAATATCCAACCGTACAACGGGACTTAACCCGGGACATAAAAATATTGACAACAACATTGTTACACTTTCTCTGAGCTAGTTATGGTCCCTGAGCACTATAACACATTACATAATACCCGGTACCCGCTAAACACTAGATATAACATTAAACCCCCACTATTTAACATATTTACCCCAAAATAATACATTTAACCACACCCCATAGGAAATTGACGGCACAAACATGGCCCATCTTCTCACATTTCGATTTCCCATGTGCCACAAACAAAAGTCCAACTAACTTTGGTTGGTGAAAAGATATTTAGTGTACTATCATTACACTTAGCCCCCCTTAACTATACACCCTCTACCCATGTAACTTACATCTAAGCCCCCATGCTGCATGAAATCGTTCTATATATGGCCCCCCCCACCATACGATTTTTCTTTTATCTCCACCATAAGATATTTTGTTTGGATTTGTTTATTCCCCATGCAATTGTGTTTAGATATAAAAAGATTGTGCTTGTACTATCGTCTACATATAACCCTTTGGACAAAAGAAAGAAATTTGCTTTTAAATAACCATTAGATCCACCACATTATCTTACCACTTAACAAAATCAACAAAAACCCACATTCTCTTTTGCCCTCCCACTCACGGCCGAACCCACCAAACCCACCATCATATTTTCGGTTCTTGTCTCCTACATTCCATCACCATACAAACATCACAAGTTGCATATAAGGAGCTTTGGTGCAAGCGGAACGCGAAGGACCACTCCCGTTGGCTTTTATCCACGCGGTTTTCGTCACAACTCTTCCCTAGCCTTGAGCTAGAGGTATAACCTTTAAAACTTGTTTTTACACATATCTAAAGTGGTTAAAAGAACTTTCGTCGGTTAAATATCGTTAACATGCGTTTTGAATCTTTAAAGTCTAGTAAAATCACAATAATGGAGGTTAATAGCACATGTCTTGTGTAAAAGTCGTAGGACTTGAAATTTGTGTTTATCTAGACCCGATCTATAATGTGGTAGCTCGAATCTTCGTTTAACCCGACTTTGTTAAATCACGTATCACCACATAAGCTCGTTTTTGAAAGATACACGGGTTAAAAGTGAAACACTACCACATTTTAGAGACATGAACTTGTAAAGAAATATTTTACTTGTGTAAAAGTGTTTTAACCGGTAAAAGGGTGTTTAAAACTAGCGGATCTACGTATCCGCAAGTGGTATCTTCAAAGGACCACACATTTAAGAACCATGTATTTTAAAGAAACGGATCTTACAACACACAAGTGTATAAACACTTGTGTGACGCATATTTCGACAAAATAACTATTTTTGGGGAAAAATAACTAGAAGTTGTAAAGTCGGACTTCTCTAAAAACGAGGTTTTTACAAGATTAAAGTTACTTTATATAGAAATCTACATATATAAGGATGATTTACATTATTAATGCGGAAAAACTGCAAGTTCATGCGATTATGCAAATTACATACTTGTTGACTAGTTTGATGTGTCGGAAATTGTTTGATTGAATAAAGAAGTTGATTGAGTTGATTTGTTAAAAGAAAATGATACGCTTAAAAGCGTGGCCACCTCCAGTTACAGAGGAAACTCTGGCGAAATTTTCTAAAAACCTAACACTTAGACTTTTTACACAACAAGTGTTAGAACTATTTTTGGGCATACTTTTGAAACATAAATTTCGCCAGTACTATATTTTACTAAACATTCGGAGGTGGGATTTTCACAAAGATTAACGTGATAAATATATTTGTCACAACACTGTTTATGATTATTTTGTGAAATACATAAATATTATTTTAGAGTGAAAATAATATTTACAAGCGTTAATGATTCCAAAACTTTGCGAACGCTTCCATAAACATATAAGTTACACCGGTAATTACATTACCACAAGATTGATAAAACGTAACTTACGCACATGTATTGTATCCCCCATCCTTGGGAAGGAGAATAACTATCAAGCATAAACAAAATGTAACACGAAATAGTTGTCTAACTATTTCCCGCAAACATAAACTGTAAAGCTAAAGCACGGTCGTCCGTCTAATAGAATTAGCACTTGTAGGTCGTTGCACAGATTACTGCTTCAGAGACGCTTGATAGAGTTTACGCATCCACTGTGAGTTCATGTCCCCCTTTTCTCTAACTGTTTTCAGTTTTCTTAACTGCGGGGGTGAAATACATGTTACTTTGTTTACAAGTACTTTATACACGGTATGAATAACGTAAGGAGGTTTAGATCATGTGAATGGGTAGTTAGAACCCCGAGGGACTCGAGCGGTAGATCTATTTGGGTGTAGCGAGCCCAGCTCCCGGTCCAACAGAACAGGCCTCTCGGAGGACTAACAGAACGGATCCGGAGTGACTTGGTACCCAACGCAAAATATGCTAGGGTTGTATCTTACTTACTTGCATTTCACGACATGCTAATGGCCTTGCAAACCATTGGTGATCACAAGTCCTCTTACACTGCTACATACCAGGAAACTTTTATACTTACAAGTGTTTTACTTACTCACTTGCACATGAACTCGCTCAACATTATTGTTGATTTTTCAACTCACATGTATTTCAGGAAATTAACGGATTCTGGCACGGTATGAACGTTTTCCGCTGCAATCTTCATGAAGTCATCAAGGATTAGGGGTTGTGTTCTCTTACCTGGACAAGACACAATCCTTAACCCTCATTTATGTTTTGTCATTAGATGTAGTGTTACTGAACATGGATTATGGTCGTATGTTTAAAACAATGGTATTGTATGTTGATTTCTAAACTTAATGATGACTTGCATGGTTTTTAAATTCATATAGCTTTGTTATGATTAAGCTATGGTATTAAGAAGTCACACCAAAACTAACCACGCTTCCGCAAAGCCAGGGTGTGACAGCTTGGTATCAGAGCTCTGATCATAGCGAACTAGGATTCTATCTCGAGTCTAGACTATGATCACTAGGGCTCTCACGAAAACATTTTTTTTCTGCATACCACTTAAGTCCAGATCCACACTTTTTACAAACAAATGTTGAGCACATTTTATTAATTATAAGTTCAGCTTGGAGGGCTGAGGATCGGTCTGGAGGATCGAAGTGATTGAGGTAGTTGAGCACGTTGGTTTGTTATAGGATCGATCTGGAGGATCGAGATGGTCAAGGTAGTTGAACACGTTGGTTTGTTATAGGATCGATCTGGAGGATCGAGATGGTCAAGGTAGTTGAACACGTTGGTTTGTTATAGGATCGATCTGGAGGATCGAGGTTTGGTTTAAGTGAAGGATAGAGCAGTCTTGTAGACTGAATGAAATTGGCTAGTAAAGCTAGGAAAAGTATGTGATACCTTACTTGGTGACTTATGTGATTAACTGATTATATGATTGATTATTATACGTATATGTGTTTGTGTTACAAACGTTATGCTTTCATCAAGTACTAGAAGGATGGGCACTACGAACCCCATGACCATAGTATCAGACGACATAGTTCAACAAAGCACGAGGTGTACATTTCTGATACTACCGGCACAGACAATGACGACTTTCAGCCCTTTGTGCACTGCCTGAAGTCGTAGCAGAGCCTACTGATGGCCATCTTGTTGGGATTTTACCACTGGCGGTGATCCCTGCTCCTGTGCCCCTTGCCGCTTATCCTGTTGATGATACGCCCTCCCAACGAGGCCTCTGAAGACGATAACGATCTACTGAAGGAGGACCCATTCGAGGGCAGGGCCTTATTACTGCTGGTATTAGACTACTACATGCGGACGCTCCTATAGGGGAAACTTATGACCATTCCCCTATCCCAGGCTCATTTGAGTTCTGACACCCGCATCTTCGCACATACAGGGAATGCAGCACTACTTACACGACACCGACCCTGATACGGCATCACTAGCTGCACTGGATCCCGCACACAGTTTTGAGTTTGATCGTAATTATGAGGACAATTCTGTTTTTTCCGCCTGGTGTTGATCCAGACCATGACATTGAGTTCATGCACTTAGACGAGCCCTTGGGGGATCCTGTAACCCCTGTGATTGTTGATCCAGCTGATTTTGAGATGGAGTTTTTGATTCGGAGCTAGCCGTGGCCCCTGAGCCAGGCGTTGCTCCTGACCCCGCATTGGAGTATGACCCTGTTCATGCCAATGCACCGGCTGTTGCTCCTTGATTGATCATCTGCTTGGATGAGAGAAAATTTGGGGTAACTGTGCAAGACAATTTATTATTACGGGGGCCCACGTAATAACGATTTGTAGTGCACAGGAATCCTGGTGGACTCTACAGGTCAAGCTAATGATAACCTAAACACAAATGACCTAGGCGATGTAGCCTCGAGTTCATTCTATTACAAGCAACAAGCCAAATTGACGAGCCTATGTGAAGGCTCAGGAATTTATTCCCCCACTATTACAGTGAGTATATTTGCGTGTGAAATGGGGTGATTACATGATGGCTTACGTTGCTATATACACCCCATAGACAATTGAGACGTTGTCTAACCCGCTTCACACCACTTCGACAAAAGGGAATGTCACCCAGACGTGACACAAACACCAGTACGTTGCCAAGGACAGAAGCCGAGCTGCAAGAGCGCATCTCACAGATAAATGCACGACATGAAGCCCTCCACTCTAAGTACAACGATGGCATTACTGGAGATAATTCTCCAACTGGCTGCACCTATAAACAGTTCCTGAACTGCAAGCCTTTGAACTTTGTCGGAACAGGAGGCACCATTGCATTTATTCGTTGGTCCGAAAAGACCGACTCCATTTTAAGGATGAGCAACTGATCGCCAACTGAGTGTTACCTACCTCTCAGGGATATTTCTAGGTGGCACACTCTCTTAATGGAACCTCCAGGTTCAGACCCTTGGCACAGACGCTACTTATACACTGAGCTGGGACGAGCTCAAGGAAACGATTGAGGAGAAATGTTGTTTTAGGACAGAAATTCAGAAACTTGACGTGGAGTCCTGAAATTTGGGGAAAGGACGAACCAGAGACTCCTGAACATGATCGGCGGTCGCACGACTTGTCTAGGGTCGTCCCCTACTAAGTCATTAATGTAGTATGATAGAGTGGTACACTTGTGAGCTTTTCATTGTGGTCTCGAATTGTGGCAATACAATCGAAGTGTTCTCATCACATGCGATGTTCAATCTATTGTTTATGTCCTATAACATAAGATGTTATGTGATTGATTTGTTGATAACATGAGATGTTATGTGTTGGTATTGTTGAATGCATACGTACGTTTCACTTGCTATAACCTAACCTATGCGAAACATCTTTTAGAAGATGCCGCCAAGACGCGAAATGCGCATGCCCACCTCTGAGGCAGAACTTAAAGAGATAATTGCTGCAGCTATAGCACAGCACGAGGCCCTACGCTCCGAACCAATCAACGGTACCTCAGAAAGTAACGGTTGTTCCTACTGGCACTTCCTCAACTACAAGCCTCCAACGTTCGACGGCACTGGGGGTGCCATAACTTTTGTAAAATGGATTGAAAGTATGGAATCCATCTTTCGAATGAGTGGCTGTACGCCAGAACAACAGGTCCCATACGTTTCTGAGTTGTTTCAAGATGGAGCTCGATTATGGTGGAATCTTCAGGTTCGAATGATGAGCCTAACTACAGCATACGCGTTAACTTGGGATGAGTTGAAAGGAATGATGCATAAGAAGTATTGCCCCCACACGGAAACCCAGAAGTGGGAAGATGAATTTCGGAGCCTAATGATGGAAGGTCCGAAGGTGTTGGAGTACGTGCAACGACTCCATGATCTGTCACAAATCGTTCCATACCTGGTGAAACCAGAACTAAAAAAATTGGAACAATTCATTTGGGAACTGGCACCTCAAGTCTTGAGCTTGATGACAGCATCTACGCCACCAACGACCATTGTTGCAAGTAAGATGGGTTTGGCACTCGTTACGGAAGCAAATAGACTAGAAAAACTTGCAAGCCCTGACAAGAAAACTCAGGTGGAGTCGTCTGGAAGGAACAAAAGGAAGCTTACCGAAGATACCCAAATGAACAACAATGAACGAAGATCTATTCGAGGCTGCTTTGACTGCGGGAACAAAGGGCATTTCAAGAAAGATTGCCCTAACAACAGACAGGCCAATGATAAGATTTACTTAGAAACCAAACCAAGATGTGCTGAGTGCAAGTGTCACCGGGATGGTGGATGTCAGAAGCCTTGGTACGGGAGGAAAGGACACAACAAGGAAGGTTGTGGGATGAAGAGTTTCATACAAGGAGAAAACAGTAACAACGCTCTAGGTGGAAATGGGAAAGGAGATGGCCGAATGATAGGATGCTACCATTGTAAGGAAGTTGGACATTTTAAGAGGGAATGCCTGAAGTTGAAACAAGACCGTGAGAGAAAGTCCAACATCAGAGCTTGTGAGGCATGCCAGGATCCAGGTGTGATTTCTGGTACGTTCTCTAATAACCAAAACTTTTGCACCTATTTTGTTTGATGCTGGTGCCGGTTATGTCTTCGTGTCATTAGAATTTAAGAATATACTTGGTTTAACCGCTAGTAAGTTAGATAACCCCTACTCGATCGAATTAGTTAATGGAAAGTTAGTTGAAGCCAACGAAGTAATCAGAGGTTGTGTGATAGAACTGGGAGAACGTGAGTTTACTTTGGATCTACTACCAGTCGAATTAGGGAAGCTTCGACGTGGTGGTAGGAATGGATCGGTTATCCGGAAACAAGGCTGTGATAGTATGTCACAAGAAAGCTGTTCGTATTCCAACTAATGATGGTGAGACAATTGTGGTTCACGGGGAGAAGCGTGACACACCGCAAAGATTTATCAGCTGCTTGAAAGCAAGGAAGTGTTTACAGAAAGGATGTGTTGCTTTTCTAGCACTCATCGTGGATGAAAAGGCTGCTGAGCCAAGAGTCGAAGACATCCCTGTCGTAAGGGAGTATCCAGAGGTCTTCCCGAAAGACTTGCCTGGACCGCCACCTCAGAGGCAAGTAGAGTATTCACGACAATTCAATTCCAGGCACGGCACCCGTAGTCGATGCATCATAGCAACTTACATTTTCGGAGATGCAAGGACTGACAGAGAAGTGTTAGCAATGGTTAGAGAAGGAAGATAACAGACCAAAACTTCCTTTTAGGGTAACCCCACCTTTTACCCATCAAAAAGAAGGACGACGATTTTCAATAAACATCAACTACCGAGAACTGAATAAGCTAACGATCGAGGATAGATATCCTCTGCCAAGAATCGACGATCAGTTCGATCAACTTCAAGGTTCAAGCTGTTACTCTAAGGTCGATCTTCGATCTGGATACCATCAACTAAGGATACAGGAGGAAAGTATCCCGAAAACAGCCTTCCGAACTCGTTATGGACACTACGAGTTCCTCGTCATGCCATTTGGTTTGACGAACGCACCTGCAGTGTTTATGGGCTTGATGAATAGAGTTTGCAAGCCATACTTAGACAAGTTCGTGATTGTATTCATCGACGACATCCTGATTTACTCAAAGACGAAGGCTGAACACGAACAACATCTTAGAACCATATTGGAGCTGCTAAAGAAGGAACAGCTGTACGCCAAATTCTCCAAGTGCGAGTTTTGGCTACGCGAAGTCCAGTTTCTTGGACATGTGGTTAATGGGGATGGAATTCATGTTGATCCCACAAAGATCGAGGCAATCAAGAATTGGGAAACGCCTACAACGCCAACCGAGATTCGACAATTCTTGGGTTTGGCTGGCTACTATCGAAGGTTCATCGAGGATTTTTCGAAAATCGCTCAACCGTTGACGCTCCTGACCCAGAAGGATAAGACGTTTGATTGGGGAATCAAACAGGACGAAGCGTTTCAGATATTGAAAGATAAGCTCTGCAACGCGCCAATCTTAACTCTACCGGAAGGTACCGACGATTTTGTGGTATACTGCGACGCATCGCGTCAGGGATTGGGATGTGTGTTGATGCAACGCCAAAAGGTCATTGCTTACGCATCACGCCAACTGAAAGTGCACGAGAAGAATTATACCACACATGATTTGGAGCTTGGCGCAGTGGTTTTTGCACTAAAGATCTGGAGGCACTACCTGTATGGTACGAAGTGCACAATTTTCACAGATCACAAGAGCCTACAACATATATTTAACCAGAAGGAGTTAAATATGAGGCAAAGACGATGGGTTGAGTTACTAAACGATTACGACTGCGAGATCAAGTATCACCCGGGAAAGGCGAACGTAGTAGCCGATGCCCTAAGTCGTAAAGAAAGAATCAAGCCCATAAGGGTTAGAGCTTTGGAAATGATTGTACGAACCGACCTTCCCTCGCGCATTCGTGCTGCACAAAAGGAAGCTCTCAAGAAGGGAAACCTTGAGGAAGAATATCTCCGGGGAATGGAGAAGCTTTTGGTACCAAACGAGGAAGGGACGTTACATTTTGAGAAAAGGATTTGGGTTCCTCTGTTTGGTGGATTAAGGGAAGTTATTTTCGACGAAGCGCACAAGTCACGGTACTCTATCCACCCTGGACCGGATAAGATGTACCAGGATCTTAAAAATTACTATTGGTGGCCTAGGATGAAAGGCGACGTTGCTGTCTATGTGAGCAAATGTTTAACGTGCGCTAAGGTCAAGGCAGAATACCAGAAGCCTTCGGGATTTCTGCAACAACCTGAGATTCCCAAATGGAAATGGGAACAAATCTCAATGGATTTTGTTACAAAACTGCCAAGAACGCCAAGAGGCCATGATATGATTTGGGTGATTGTTGACCGCCTAACAAAGTCCGCACATTTTCTGCCAATCAGGGAGAAAGACAGTACTAGTAAACTTGCGGAAATTTACATGAGAGAGATCGTAGCACGACATGGAGTACCACTCTCGATCATCTCTGATAGAGACGGAAGATTTGTGTCAAGAATATGGCAATCTTTCCAAGAATCTTTTGGCTCACAATTAAATCTGAGCACTGCATTCCATCCGCAAACTGATGGCCAGAGCGAGCGAACAATACAAACGTTGGAAGACATGCTGAGGGCATGTGTTATGGATTTAGGAGGTAGCTGGGATAAACACTTACCCTTGGTCGAATTTTCATATAACAACAGCTACCACACCAGTATTGGTGTTGCGCCTTTTGAGGCCCTATACGGACGCAAGTGCCGATCCCCACTATGTTGGTCTGACGCAGGTGATAGGCAGCTTGCTGGTCCCGAGATCGTCCAAGAGACGACAGATAAGATCGCGCAAATTCTTAAACGCATCGAAGCCGCTCGCCACAGGCAAAAGGCCTACGCGGATCCAAACCGGAAGCATGTGGACTTCCAAGTCGGAGAGATGGTATTATTGAAGGTTTCACCCTGGAAAGGGGTAGCGCGCTTTGGAAAGCGAGGAGAGTTGAATCCACGCTACATTGGTCCCTTTAGAATTCTGGAAAGAATTGGGACAGTAGCATACAAGTTGGACCTACCTGCTGAACTAAATGGTGTTCACGATACATTTCATGTATCCAATTTAAAGAAAAGTCCAACTCAAGTTGACGTTGCCATTCCTATCGACGAGATTCATATTGACGACACACTCCACTTCGTTGAAGAACCTGTCGAGGTCACAGATTGGAAAGTTAACAAGACCCGCCGGAGCAGTGTCAAACTCGTCAAGGTACGTTGGAATGCCAGACATGGTCCTGAATTCACCTGGGAGCGTGAGGACCGAATGAAAGAAAAGTACCCCCACTTATTTCCCAAGAACACTGCATCTACAAGCAGAACTTAAAATTTCGGGACGAAATTTATTTAACGGGGGGAGAATGTGACAACCCGCACAAAACCAGGTATCCGTACAACTTAATTAATGATTAATTATTACTTGATTACTGTGCTTGATTGAAACTAGCTGATAAACTGCTACCTGCATACTGATACATGCACTTACTTGCATCATACTTTATTTGCTGTCACTACATTGATTACATACTGAACCCTAGTGACAAACATGATGCACAAAAAGCACAGTAGCACTAAACGGATACACAGTGAACATGCTGATATAACCAGCATCAGGCAAATACTGCCTCAAGGCCTGTTAAGAGCCTCATATATTTTGACTACACTGGTAGTGAGTGTAGGATATAAGGGTTGTGTTACCGCGTCTCTAGGGATAAGATACACTGATTCGGATGTGCCAAGAACGTACTTTAAGTACAAAACACAGCACTTTAATAATTTAACCAGCTTCTAGCTGACTTGTAAAGTGCCAAAATATGGAAAAAATATTACTAGACACTTTCCAAAGTGTCGGGAATAAATTATGTCACTAAAAATAATATTAACAACGCTTTAAATACTTATTTAGCACTTTAACGGTGTAATATCCAACCGTACAACGGGACTTAACCCGGGACATAAAAATATTGACAACAACATTGTTACACTTTCTCTGAGCTAGTTATGGTCCCTGAGCACTATAACACATTACATAATACCCGGTACCCGCTAAACACTAGATATAACATTAAACCCCCACTATTTAACATATTTACCCCAAAATAATACATTTAACCACACCCCATAGGAAATTGACGGCACAAACATGGCCCATCTTCTCACATTTCGATTTCCCATGTGCCACAAACAAAAGTCCAACTAACTTTGGTTGGTGAAAAGATATTTAGTGTACTATCATTACACTTAGCCCCCCTTAACTATACACCCTCTACCCATGTAACTTACATCTAAGCCCCCATGCTGCATGAAATCGTTCTATATATGGCCCCCCCCACCATACGATTTTTCTTTTATCTCCACCATAAGATATTTTGTTTGGATTTGTTTATTCCCCATGCAATTGTGTTTAGATATAAAAAGATTGTGCTTGTACTATCGTCTACATATAACCCTTTGGACAAAAGAAAGAAATTTGCTTTTAAATAACCATTAGATCCACCACATTATCTTACCACTTAACAAAATCAACAAAAACCCACATTCTCTTTTGCCCTCCCACTCACGGCCGAACCCACCAAACCCACCATCATATTTTCGGTTCTTGTCTCCTACATTCCATCACCATACAAACATCACAAGTTGCATATAAGGAGCTTTGGTGCAAGCGGAACGCGAAGGACCACTCCCGTTGGCTTTTATCCACGCGGTTTTCGTCACAACTCTTCCCTAGCCTTGAGCTAGAGGTATAACCTTTAAAACTTGTTTTTACACATATCTAAAGTGGTTAAAAGAACTTTCGTCGGTTAAATATCGTTAACATGCGTTTTGAATCTTTAAAGTCTAGTAAAATCACAATAATGGAGGTTAATAGCACATGTCTTGTGTAAAAGTCGTAGGACTTGAAATTTGTGTTTATCTAGACCCGATCTATAATGTGGTAGCTCGAATCTTCGTTTAACCCGACTTTGTTAAATCACGTATCACCACATAAGCTCGTTTTTGAAAGATACACGGGTTAAAAGTGAAACACTACCACATTTTAGAGACATGAACTTGTAAAGAAATATTTTACTTGTGTAAAAGTGTTTTAACCGGTAAAAGGGTGTTTAAAACTAGCGGATCTACGTATCCGCAAGTGGTATCTTCAAAGGACCACACATTTAAGAACCATGTATTTTAAAGAAACGGATCTTACAACACACAAGTGTATAAACACTTGTGTGACGCATATTTCGACAAAATAACTATTTTTGGGGAAAAATAACTAGAAGTTGTAAAGTCGGACTTCTCTAAAAACGAGGTTTTTACAAGATTAAAGTTACTTTATATAGAAATCTACATATATAAGGATGATTTACATTATTAATGCGGAAAAACTGCAAGTTCATGCGATTATGCAAATTACATACTTGTTGACTAGTTTGATGTGTCGGAAATTGTTTGATTGAATAAAGAAGTTGATTGAGTTGATTTGTTAAAAGAAAATGATACGCTTAAAAGCGTGGCCACCTCCAGTTACAGAGGAAACTCTGGCGAAATTTTCTAAAAACCTAACACTTAGACTTTTTACACAACAAGTGTTAGAACTATTTTTGGGCATACTTTTGAAACATAAATTTCGCCAGTACTATATTTTACTAAACATTCGGAGGTGGGATTTTCACAAAGATTAACGTGATAAATATATTTGTCACAACACTGTTTATGATTATTTTGTGAAATACATAAATATTATTTTAGAGTGAAAATAATATTTACAAGCGTTAATGATTCCAAAACTTTGCGAACGCTTCCATAAACATATAAGTTACACCGGTAATTACATTACCACAAGATTGATAAAACGTAACTTACGCACATGTATTGTATCCCCCATCCTTGGGAAGGAGAATAACTATCAAGCATAAACAAAATGTAACACGAAATAGTTGTCTAACTATTTCCCGCAAACATAAACTGTAAAGCTAAAGCACGGCCGTCCGTCTAATAGAATTAGCACTTGTAGGTCGTTGCACAGATTACTGCTTCAGAGACGCTTGATAGAGTTTACGCATCCACTGTGAGTTCATGTCCCCCTTTTCTCTAACTGTTTTCAGTTTTCTTAACTGCGGGGGTGAAATACATGTTACTTTGTTTACAAGTACTTTATACACGGTATGAATAACGTAAGGAGGTTTAGATCATGTGAATGGGTAGTTAGAACCCCGAGGGACTCGAGCGGTAGATCTATTTGGGTGTAGCGAGCCCAGCTCCCGGTCCAACAGAACAGGCCTCTCGGAGGACTAACAGAACGGATCCGGAGTGACTTGGTACCCAACGCAAAATATGCTAGGGTTGTATCTTACTTACTTGCATTTCACGACATGCTAATGGCCTTGCAAACCATTGGTGATCACAAGTCCTCTTACACTGCTACATACCAGGAAACTTTTATACTTACAAGTGTTTTACTTACTCACTTGCACATGAACTCGCTCAACATTATTGTTGATTTTTCAACTCACATGTATTTCAGGAAATTAACGGATTCTGGCACGGTATGAACGTTTTCCGCTGCAATCTTCATGAAGTCATCAAGGATTAGGGGTTGTGTTCTCTTACCTGGACAAGACACAATCCTTAACCCTCATTTATGTTTTGTCATTAGATGTAGTGTTACTGAACATGGATTATGGTCGTATGTTTAAAACAATGGTATTGTATGTTGATTTCTAAACTTAATGATGACTTGCATGGTTTTTAAATTCATATAGCTTTGTTATGATTAAGCTATGGTATTAAGAAGTCACACCAAAACTAACCACGCTTCCGCAAAGCCAGGGTGTGACAAGATAGGCCACTGCTTTCAGAGGAAGAAATGTGTACCTGATGTGTTTAGAATTATACACATCTTATGTATCAAATTACCCATATTTTAGATCAATTGTGTGTGTTTCTCCTTTGTATTCGTTACTGAATCGATAAAATCATGAATCTACAGGAATTGGTGAAATATCCATGGATTATGCGAGGAAAACGATAAGAAATCGACGAAGAAAACAATACATGGGAAAACGTGTCAAAGAAAACAAAGAAGTTGCCCTGGAGAAAGCCTTACGAACCGTAAGGCTCACACCCTTACGGTCCGTAAGGGTGTGTCGGCAAAGACTTTCTGGTGCGGAAATGGAGCAGGTGCGGAAATGGAGCAGGTGTGGAATGTTAGTTGGGAAGGCCTTACGGACCGTAAGGCTCCCACCCTTACGGTCCGTAAGGGGATCGCAGGAGCTCAAAAACTTGCCTATAAAAGGCACTCACTTGTAACTCGAAAAATCACACCTTAATACACCTCTACACACCTCTCAAGACTGAAATCAGTCGATTCTGAACAAGTTGGAGCTTCTCAGAGGTCTTGGAAGCTTTCGGTTCGAGTTAGAAGCGTGCCGGGTCTGACAAACGTTAAGTTTTCGTATCTATTCACTTTTTACTATGTTACCTTGTGTTTTTAGATGTAATTATGCTTTGTATTTTAATAATATGAGTGGCTAAACTTGTAAGCTACTTAGGTAATGATGAACTAGAAGATGTGACGTTATTTTGAATCCGGTTAATGACTATTTGGTGTGATTTACATGATGTCTTATTGAACTTGACTTTGATATTGCACTTTAAATTGTTTATAACTTGGTTATTGAAATTAGTAACTTAGGCATAGAGAAATATCCCCTAAAACCATGTTACTATTTCAATCTAAATTGTTAATCTTATGATTATCAGTTCGGGCCTTGTGTTTTTGATAAAAACATTAACGTTCGATTAACAAGTTAATCAAGTATTAAAACCAAACCAATTAAAGTTGCAACCTTATCTAGTGATTAGAAATAAGATCTAGGTTTGCTAGGTTATTAGCTAGCCGTTGTTGGGTAAATTGGGTGACCGATAACTCGGATCCGTTTATTTCTTCGCGTCTAAGGTTTCCTAGGATTTCAAGTTTCAATAAGACATCTGCTTCATGTTTTTAAAATCTTCTCGCAACATTATTGTCTCTGAGGTCAAAAAGGTTTTATTCTCATGGGATTTGGTATCGATAGGTCGAGCCGGTTCATTTTAGCACTTCACATTTAGCTTAATTTACTTGATTCATCATCTTTAAATGGGAGGTTTATCGGGTAAATAAAGTATTTAGTCATAAACCAAAGGAAGAATAACATCACACAAGTCTAGGGATTCAAAACCTAAGTAGCATCTTTCCATCATATTTATCTTAAAACACAGTTTCCAGTCCTGTTTGTATCATTCCATTTACCCTGGAAGGCTAATAAAAGCTAAAGACGCGGAGCTTTATGGTCGATTCATGGAAATGTTAAAGAAGCTGCATGTAAACATCCCGTTAGTCGAAGCTTTGGCCAAGATGCCGAAGTATGCAAAGTTTCTGAAGGATCTTCTTACCAATAAGAAGAAATTAGAGGATCTTTCGACTGTCACTCTAAGCGAGGAATGTTCTGCTGTCTTGCAGAATAAGCTACCAACCAAAGTGAATGGTCCGGGTAGCTTTACCATTCCTTGTTTGATCGATAATCTTACTGTTAGTAATGCTCTAGCCGACCTAGGTGCGAGTATTAATCTCATGCCTTATTCTGTCTTTGCTAAGCTCAACCTAGGAGAACCATCGCCTACTCGCATGAGTATTCAGCTTGCTGATCGATCAGTGAAGTTTTCGAGAGGTATTGTAGAAAACATATTGGTTAAAGTCGACAAATTCGTCTTTCCAGTTGACTTTGTTATTCTCGACATGGATGAAGACTCTGAGATCCCATTGATCTTAGGTCGTCCATTCCTTGCTACTGCACGAGCAATCATCAATGTTTTTTATGGCAAGTTGACTCTTCGTGTCGATGAAGATGAAGTCACTTTCGATATTCAGCGTTCTATGAAACATACCCAACAGCACGACGATACTGCTTACTCTATCGACACTCTCATAGATGACTTTCCCAATGAAATGATTGAAAAAGAGTTTGACACACAACTCTTAAGCATGATCACTGAATTCAATCTTGAACAATCTAGCGAACTTTCTCCAAAATCTGAAAGTTGTGAGAAAGAAAATCCAAAAGAAAAGCCATCAATTGAAGATCCCCCATCCTTGGAGCTGAAAGAACTGCCATCTCATCTAGAATACATATTTTTAGGTGAGGGATCCCAATTACCCATCATCATTTCTAAGAATTTGACAGAGAATGAGAAGAAGAAGAAGCTGATAAATGTTCTTAAGATGCATAAGAAAGCTATTGCATGGAAAATCATGGATATCAAAGGCATTAACCCTTCATTTTGCACGCATAAAATTCTGATGGAAGAGGAGTTTAAACCGGTGGTTCAACCTCAGAGAAGGTTAAACCCAAATATGTAAGAAGTCGTGAAGAAAGAGGTAATAAAGCTACTTGATGCAGGGCTTATTTACCCAATTTATGATTCTGCATGGGTGAGTCCCGTCCAGGTGGTTCCCAAGAAAGGAGGAATGACTGTGGTAGTCAATGAGAAGAATGAATTACTACCCACCAGGACTGTCACAGGTTGGAGAGTTTGCATAGATTATCGTAAACTAAATGACACCACACGCAAGGATCACTTTCCTTTGCCATTCATTGACCAAATGCTGGAAAGACTGTCGGGACAGCAATTCTATTGCTTTCTTGATGGATTCTCTGGTTATTTCCAGATCCCCATTGCACCGGAGGATCAAGAAAAGACCACATTCACATGCCCCTTTGGCACTTTTGCGTATCGACGTATGCCGTTTGGACTATGTAACGCTCCAGCTACATTCCAAAGATGTATGGTGGCGATATTTCATGAGTTGATCGAGGACTCCATGGATGTATTCATGGATGATTTTTCTGTATTTGGAAGTTCATTCGATCATTGTTTGCATAATCTAGAGCGTGTATTGACTCGTTGTGAAGAAACGAACCTAATGCTCAATTGGGAGAAAGGCCATTTTATGGTTCGTGAAGGAATAGTTCTAGGTCACAAGATTTCACAAGCAGGGCTTGAGGTTGACCAAAGCCAAGATTGAAACCATTTCCAAGCTTCTGCCGCCTACTTCAGTAAAAGAAATTAGAAGTTTCTTAGGAGATGCGGGATTTTATCGTAGATTCATACGTGATTTTTCTAAAATCGCCCGTCTTATGACCCAGCTTTTAGAAAAAGATAGGCCATTCATGTTTTCTGATGAGTGTCTGAAAGCCTTTGAGTTACTTAAAGAGAGATTAGTGATTGCACCTATTCTAATTTCTCCCGATTGGAGCCTTCCATTCGAAATCATGTGTGACGCAAGTGACTTTGCAGTCGGGGCCGTTTTAGGGCAGCGTAGAGAGAAACATTTTCATCCGATTTACTACGCAAGCAAAACCCTAAACGACGCCCAGGAGAACTACTCCACAACAGAGAAAGAGTTGTTGGCAGTTGTGTTCGCCTATGATAAATTTCGTTCTTATATTGTGCTTTCTAAGACCACTATTTTCACAGACCACGCTGCTATTCGATATCTGTTTGCAAAGAAAGATGCAAAGCCTAGGCTTATTCGGTGGATTCTATTGCTTCAGGAGTTTGATTTAGAGATCAAAGACAAGAGGGGTGCTGAAAATGTTGCTGCTGATCATCTGTCCATATTAGAGAATCCCGAGATGGAGAAGACTCGGGATGACAAAATTAGGGATGAGTTTCCCCACGAAGTGTTGATGTTCATAAAAGCCAATGAAGAAGGTTTTCCTTGGTTCGCAGACATTGCAAACTACATATCCACAGGAAATCTTCCACCCGAAATGCCTTATCAACAAAAGAAGAAATTCTTTGCTGACCTTAAATTCTACATTTGGGAGGATCCTTACTTGTTTAGGATAGGAGCTGATCAAATAATCAAAAGATGTGTGACTGCACCAGAAACCATAAACATTCTTAAACACTGTCATGAAGGACCAACTGGTGGCCATTACGGAGCAAATTACACTGCCAAACGAGTGTTTGATGCAGGTTTTTATTGGCCCACCATCTTTAAGGATGCTCATGAGTATGTTCGTGGTTGTGATGCATGTCAGAGAGCCGGAAACATCTCATCCAGGAATGAAATGCCTCAAAATCCAATCCAAGCTGTTGAAATCTTTGATATTTGGGGCATTGATTTCATGGGACCTTTCCCTATGTCACGAGGAAATCGTTACATCCTAGTAGCCATTGATTATGTATCAAAGTGGGTAGAGGCGAAAGCCTTGGCCACTGACAGTGCTAAGGTTGTAGTGAAGTTTCTTAGGGAATTGTTTGCAAGATTTGGCACACCTAAAGCAATCATCAGTGATCGAGGTACTCATTTCTGTAATTCATCAATGGAGAAAGTATTGAAGCGTTATGGGGTGACCCATCGACTTTCAACTGCCTATCATCCACAAACAAGTGGACAGGTGGAAAATGCAAACAGAGGGATAAAACGTATTTTGGAGAAAACTGTCGGACAAAGTCGCATTGACTGGGCTGATAATCTGGATGATGCACTTTGGGCTTTTCACACTGCATATAAGACCCCTATAGGAACTACACCCTTTAGGATGATTTATGGGAAAACGTGCCATCTCCCAGTTGAACTGGAACATCGTGCGTATTGGGCATTACGAAAGGTAAATCTTGATATGGATGCAGCAGGAAAGAGACGATTTCCTCAAATACATGAGTTAGAGGAACTACGTGATATTGCATATGAGAGATCTTGGGCGTATAAGGAAAAGACGAAGCAGTTGCACGATCGCCACATTAAGAGTATGAAAGAATTCAAGTGTGGGGAGAAAGTGTTGCTTTTCAATTCTCGATTGAAGTTATTTCCGGGAAAGCTCAAATCCCGATGGACTGGACCATTTCTGGTTACACAAGTTTTTCCATATGGAACGGTTGAGCTGGAGAATGAGGATGGACAGAAGTTTAAGATAAATGGTCACCGTTTAAAGCATTACGTTGAAAGACAAAGTTCTGAGGTGTTGGAGGAGCTGGACCTCCCTTTAATGGAAACTGAAAGGTGAAATGAGAAGTGGTAGGACTTGTAAATATTAGGTTTTATTGTGTTTATGTGTGTAACTTTAATTTGTTTTTGTTTCTGCTTTAATCAATCTTTTATTTTGAATCAATTCTATGCTTGGGTTTGTTTGTTTTTGCGTATGCAGGATTGAATCGTACCACCCATACTCAATCTCCATTCGGGTGATTTTGGAACTACTTACAATCTCAACAACATCCCCCACGTACAATCTAGGATTAAAATGCATCCTTTCGACTTCAATTTTCTTTGTTGTTTACAATTTGCAAAACCAAGGTTGCCTGTAGAACTTAAGGAGAAAATCTTTCTCCTAAGCACTGAGGTAAGAAAGGAATGGCGTCAACAAGACCAAACACCGCCATTTTGTGGAACATCCAAAAGTGCTATGAAACGAAGAGCAAAACGTTATGAAAAATGCATGGGATGTGGAAATTGGTCACACACAGGAAGATGTAAACGAAGTCCAACTGAATCCCAATGTGAGTACATACAACTAATGAGGGTGGGGGCTATTAGGCTCAATGCCGAACGGTCCACTAGAGTTGAGAGTTATGTACACTATAGGATTGAGGAAGACTTAATTCACATTTTCGAAAAAACTGTTCTTGATAAATTGACGTTACAAAAATCTCTTGGTTTGTAAATAATTTTTAGTCGCGAGTTTTTGTAAATAAAACTTATTTTTAATATTTTATATATTTTTACATTAAAAATAAACATAAAAAAATGAAAATTGAAGTTCTTACGGATGACAGATCAAAAAAAATATAAAACCCCATTTAGGGGTCGTCTTCCCCAAACAACACACACACACCATCACCGCCATTACCACCAAACCCACCTTCACCTCTCCCACCACTGTGGAACACCACTACCGTCGCTCACCGTCTCCACCTTCAGCCGTCGCACCACGCCGCTGCAACCATACCCACCACCGTTACTCACCTCTCCGCCACCACCGGCCGCTCACACCGTTCACCTCTGACTTCCGCGCTCGATTCAGGTATGTGCATTGTTCAATCGAGTCCCTGTAGTCGGGCCACTGCTCAGTAAATATTACTTGGTTATGTTTGAATAGTGGTCCAGTTTCGAGTCTATCGTGTATTGTATTGTTTGAGATATGTTTCGTGTCAAGTAAGTTAGTCGAGTCATATAGAGTAGTTGTAAAGTTTGGTAAAAATTATGTCTTGTTGGTTCGATTTTTAGGTTGTAAAGTGTAGAGTTGATGTGCATTATTCTTGTTAAAGTTTGAAATTATTTCGCCTAAAGTAATTATCAGTTTTAAATTGTGGATAATCGAGTATATTGTCGAGTCGAATAGATTAATTGTTTTAAAGTTGAGTTTTGTCGAAGAGATTAAGCGTAGTTCTTGTAATGCTGCTTATTGTAATATGCGATATTCTATCAAGTCATAATTTAAGCGTATGTTGTACCATATGTTTCGGATGACTTTAGTAAATTGACGTTAAGCTTTGAATTGATAAATAATTAGTGTCAAATTGTTATTGCGGTTTATTTGCAGGTTTCGCCGCCTCGCCCGTACTCAATCTCCATTCGGGCGAGGATGGGTGGTTTCTAGTAAATACGTCGGGGTCATGCCGAAATTTTGAATTTTTTTATTATTGTTGTTATTATTCGTTGCGACCGCGAACGAAATGCTATACGGCCGCAACAACCGTCCCTAACACAACAAAAACACGTTTTTCTGTAAAATAAAATATCGTTTGTATATATATATATATATATATATATATATAACTTTGAAAATAAAAAAAAATCGAAAAACATTGAAAAACGTGTTAGGGCACGGTAAGCTTTATTAAACCTGCAATACCTAATTGTTATATTTTTAAATGCAGGTATGGCAACTTCTTCACGTCCTTCCCGCAAGCGGGGACGTGCTGCCACTTAGCAGGATGAGCCAATTCATCAAGCAGAGCCTCAGGTTCAACCACAGATCCCGGAGGATCAGCAGCAGCAGCCTGCCAAACAGATCCATTACGATACGGCTGCGGTTAGGCCAGACCCTCTAGCACAGATACCAGTAGATCTCCCACCTTTAGAGGATAGCACGCTTTTGGACTTTCAGACTGGTTCAGAGGAGCGTACGGCCATGCTGAGACTGCTAGGTAGACGTTTTCATAGGGCGAGGGACATAGATTGGGAGTTGATACAGACGATGGGTGTCAGAGACAGGTTAGAGGACTTGCTGACACCTCGATGGCAGAGGTTGTTAGATGAGAGGCGTGTGGCATATCAGGAGCTCACTATTGAGTTTCTTGCTACGTTTTCATTCGATTTTGCGCGCCTCTCATCCGACTCAGCGGTTAGTTTCGCGTTAGGACGGCGGACACATATCATGTCTGTTGCACAGTTCGCCGTCCACGCTGGTTTATATACTCAGGAGGAGACCACGCAAGAGGTCTTCACTGAGGGCTTGATGGGATGGGCAGACCAGGAGTTACCTCACTGTGTCACGACGACACTGTTGACAGCTTTCTGGTCCACCATCGCCGATGGAGGTTTTCAGCCTGGGATCCCTGCCTCGCAGATCCGAGATCCCGTTTACCGTTTTATCCACAGGGTCCTTGCCTGCACGGTACTTTCTCGATACATGAGTATTGAGAAAGTGACATATTCAGATCTTTTTGCACTATATTGCATCGTGCAGGCCCAGGAGCCCAATTTAGCGGTATTTTTGCTATTTTCATTTTTGAGGCACCACGGACGAGGCAGGGAGTCCCGTATTTGTATGGGGAGCTATGTTACTGTCCTGGCAGAGAGTCTGGGCGTTTTTGAGGATTTTCCGAGAGGATGGCTGCATGAGGAGCCTGCTGGGACGATGATTAGGAAGGGCGATATGCGCCAGATTCCAGAGCTGATGGCACAGGGCGAGCCTCCACGTTTCTTACCACCGAGAGTTGTTCCGGAGGACGCCCCTGTTATCGCACCACGCCATCAGGTGCCTGAGAGAGAGAGCAGGAGAGCCTAGGGCCCAGCTCACAGTGCCAGAGCGTTTACAGATATTAGAGCAGGATCAGGCTGAGATCAGACAGGGTCAGTTACGGTTGGAGCAGAGGCAGGCTGGTATTGAGCAGACACAGATCGAGATTAGGGGGATGCTTCAGCGCATCATAGATCATTTACAGATTCCCCCTCCACATCATCAGCCTCCACCACCGTAGATGATCTTGATTGTTTGTATTTATTACATTTTGGTTTATGTATTTACACTTTACATTTTGGTGTGACTTTACTTTGACTGATAGTATTTATTATGTTTCTTTCTTATAATGCGTTTATTTACCACTAGGTTATAACCCGTGAATACTCACGGGTTGTTAATCTATCTTTCTAAACAAATAAATATATACATATATAAATGATTTATGTTAGTTATCATAAACGGACTGTACGAATAAAATTATAATGGCAATCTGAATTTAAAATATTAAAAATAAGAAACGCATTGTACCGCAAACGTAAATAAAGGGGAATCGAAAAGTAAATGTAAGATATATGTTTTCTCGGGTTTTAAATAAAAACTGAAATTGTATTACTGTATCACTTATGCTTGCTGGAGTTTCGTAACCAATAATTTGGAATTCGTTTTCGACCAGTTGAAAAAACAATCGTCACCTAAGGAAATATGTTCAGCTTCAAGTATATCATGCCATCCAACAACACCGTACCTATGGTAGATAAAATATGAAAAAAATTGTTAGTAATACATATACAAATACGGTAAAAGATAAATAATAAATAAGATATTAAATTGATTGACAAACCTTCTTTGACCATCAATATTGTGTGTACGAAGATTCTTAACCCAAGTATTTCCTTTAACAACTTTGATCTTTACTTCAGAAAACTCATTTAAACCACTTAAGTCAGTAATCAATTTGGGAAGGATCTACATTTTGTAAGAATATTAAAAATTTGTAAATGTTATTAAATGAAAACAATAAAAATTAACAAAAAAATAAACATAAAACAGCATAGTATAATACCAATTCATTAGTTACTGTCATTGCGAAAAAGGGATAGTTAGGATCGTCACTAACTTGTCGATAACCTTCCACATTGCTAATATGTTCATATTCTTGCTCAATCAAAGGAGTGTTGTTTAACAAAACTTGACGACCGTCTTTATTGAATATGGTAATATTAAAATGTTTCACGTCGTTTATTTTAAAACACAAAATATCCCCCGGATTTAACCTTAGATCTTCAATAAATTTAAACCAACCATCAGCAAAACAATAATTTGGACCAATCTTTCTAATACGGACTTCCCATTTATGATTCTCGGATACGTTAAGTATAACCTTGTTATCCGGTAAAGGATAATCATAATGTTTTGAAAGAAAAGTATCTGGTAGAACCTGTAAAAAATCAATTATTACAAATTTATGAGTATTATGTTTTTAATAAATCGAGAAAAAAAATCTATAATAAAATTACGTACCATTGGACTTTGTAAAGGATTTTGAATAATTTTACAAAACGGTTTCCCCCACTCATTATTTGGATCATGACAGAAGAGCTTGAACTTGAAAGTACGATCACCAAGATAGTTGAAAATAATAAAGAAATATCCATGGCCAAAGTAATTTAAAACCTCAGACCATCCATCCGTAAAGTAGAATACATCTTCTATTAATTTGATAACAACACACCATGAATGCTTTTCATCAAATTTAAGACTAACAGTTGAGGATTCTAACTTATTCATCCATATAAATCTACTCATACATATAGGTATAGCTTGAAAACCAAAAAAAGAAAGGGAAAATTTCTTTCTAGTAAAAGATAAAACAATACTAATAATTAGTTTAAATAAAATAATAATGAAACTTATGTACCTGTTGAAGGGATAGCGGATCAAGTATAGTTATGATAAAATACGGACCATGACGATACATGTTAACCGAAACACAAAAGTTCAGAAAGAAGACTAACAATCGAATACTACTGGCAACACATAGAATGAAAGAAAAAAATAATGAGTATGTATTTATATGAGAAAATTGGCAAAGTATAATTAAAAATAATATAGAATCAAAAGTTGGGGGGTAGTTGCACGGACCTCCCATCCGCCGGAGTATTGCAACTCCGCAAGCTAGCTTAGCCCCATAGCTGCCTGGCGGTGATTACCCACGGTGAAGAGCCCCAACACCCCATAAGGGCATTGCCGGGAATCGAACCGGTGACCTCAAGTAGAGGCCTGGGTGAGGCTGGCCAACTGGGCTACCCCAGAAGGTTATATAGAATCAAAAGTTGTTATAACTATTTATGTAAATAATTATTCAAATAAATATTGGCAAAAAAAAATAGAAATAAATGTAAATGTGTAATAAAAATTTAATAGATTTATAAAATCTTGCTAGTAATAAAAATTTAACAGATTTAACGAATTTATAAAATATTGGTAGTAATTAGGTAATATCTATTTTCTATTTATGTATAATATTCAAATAAATAATGTGCAAAAAAAAACAACCTTAATGTCAAATTATGAAATAAACGGATTTATACAAAATAAAAATATCAATACTTAAAAATTAAAATTAAAATACCTACTACAATCATCACATATCAACTCAATACTCCTTCAACACTCTATCATCTTCAATCAAAAATCACAAAGCTCAAGAAAACCTAAAACCACGGTTGAAGAAGAAATTGGTAAAGTAAGTTTACCGACTTATTTTCCGATCATTTAACGGCAATCTTCACTTTGATTTACACACTTATTAACAAATCACTTGAACCCCAATTCTCGCTTTGCTTGACTTCAGCGACTTGTTTCCGGCGATTCTTGATAAATTACACGTTAAATCAGGTTTTATTTTTTTTTTTTGAAATTAAATGTTCTGTATGTTATGTGTATCTAAAAGAGATTAGATTCTATTGCATGTGTTTCAAAGTATATAATTTCTTTTAATTAGATGATTTGGTTGATATATTTTGTGGATCTTGTTGTGAAAATTATAATTTCTTGATTAACATTGTTATTTGGATGATTGAATAGGTTATAACATAAAATTTCTTGATTAACATTGTTATTTGTTGTGTATGTTATGTGTATCTAAGACGGATTAGATTGTATTGTATGTCTTTCAAAGTATAAAATTTAGGTTAATAAAGTTATTTGGTTGATATATTTTGTGGATCTTCTTGTGAAATAAGTTATGATTTTTTTTGTTTAACATTGTTATTTGGATGATTGAATATATTATCAGGATTACATAAAATTTAATATTGATAATATTTTTTTTTACTTATATTGAAATAGGATTACATTATTGTGATATACTTTTCTTTTTCATTATATATGAGAATATATGTATACACTAAGATTAAACACTAAAAAAAGAGGTATGTTGTTATAAATTGATGAAGTAAATAGAGTATTTATTTAGTTGTAATCAAATACATTGATCAGATAACAGTTCCTTTGTTATTGTTTATATGTAGATTGTATATTGTATTATTGTATATTGTATATTGTAATCAAATATATAGATGCTATGTTACAGGTATATACAAATGACTTCGTCATGCGTAACTGTGTTAGATGAGGATTTCTCGATGAAACTGGTATGCTACAAATGTTACAAAAAAAGTATATCTAAATTGGGTTAGATAATATCTAAAACATAAATTTAACCACAGGTGCTGCCAATTGACTTTGTTAAGAGTGTATATGGTGATTATTGGCAAAGAACTAAAGTAATGATACATCATGAAAGTCGAAGAAGTTGGCCAGTTTATTTGAGAAGTATAAGCGGGGAATCTGTTATAACTGATGGTTGGAATAATGTGGTAAGGGATCTTCAGTTGACAAAGCAGACATTCTTGTGCTTAAGGATAATCGAAGATAAAAATATTGAAATGGATTGTTTCATCGAGAACATATGTGGTGAATCTTTTTTAACAGTAAACCGTTACGGCATTTTAAAGATAATAGTAAGTATACGACTATCTATAAATCTATTTTTGTATTATAGATGTAAAATAAATGATATACATATATATTTGAGAGTAAAATGCTACATAACTTTTCAGGTTATTCCAGAAGCTTATGTCACAAAATGTTACTCTTACACGCCAGTCAACGATTGTTATAACATACGTGCAGCAGGTCAGATTTGGAATGTTGAGACGGACAAAATAAATGATAATTATGTTTTTACAAAAGGTTGTCCGAAGTTATTTGATGATCTTGGGATAGAAGATGATGATATAATGTTGTTGATGAAGACGGACAGCAAAACATTTGAGTTAAAGATTTATCGTCGAGGAGTTGAGGTTGTTTTAACCAACAAAGAAGAAACTGAAGATGATTCTCTACTGGAAATACCTAAAGACACATACTACAAAAACGTCCAGTTTGTAAGTATTTTCAACTTCAACTCTAACGGTTTACTAATAAATACATCTCTTTTGCTAATATGTTATTGTATACCAGACATTCTGTGATGATGATGAGTCGATAGATGAGATGATTTCTGAGGTACAAAGCTTATATTTATGTAGATTAAAATACATTACAATCCGATTTTGTAATTTTATTAACTATCATACACAGATTCATGAAGGTAGTAAAACACAGGAGGTGAATAAGAAGATTGCTGGGAAAGAAAAGTCGAAGGTAGAAACAAAGATTTCGATGACAGAAGAGACAAATAAACCAACAAAAGATGATGTAATTATTTCAAACATAATGATACATGATTAGTTTCATTAATATATGTAGACATATTTAATTTATAGTCGTTGGTTATTGTTATCTAAATTTAATGGTTCTCTTAACAGGTTAAGAAGAAAGGAAAACAGGTAGAGGCATATTGTCATGCGGATGTCAGTAAGGAGCTGATATGCGGGACAGAAGTTGAAATGCCAAATGTCTCAACAGTTGGACAGAGAACTCGGAAACGGATGGTACGTATATGAGAAAATAACAATATGTAGTGATCAACATTTGTTATAATTTTAGATATTAGTCTAAATATAATGTATGTCTTATAAAATAAGGTAAACGAAAAAAGAAAGAGAGATGATCATGCGTTGAAGATATTGGATGTTGAAGGAAAAGTTGTTGCAAGGACAAATACTGTTGAGAAAATTGGTAAATATGATTTCACACTGAAAGGAGAAAGCCGCATGGTATGTTTTTTTTACATACTCAATAATAAACTGAAATACTATAACATGCATATGGCTGATTTACTTGTTAAATATGGCATTCATGCAGAGAATGCCTGCTAATGTTGTAAGAGTTGCCGGATTCAGAAATAAAGTGCATGAGTTGAAAGTCAGGAACATGAATGGAAAAACCATCAAAATGAATCTTAGGCGCCAGAAGAATGGAAATGCTGTAAGGTATGCAATAGAAGGTTGGCCGAAGTTCATGAAGGAGAATGGCCTTCGTTTGGGTGAGACACTGCATTTCACATTTGTAAGTTCAGGAAATCTCCTGATCTTATCACACGTGGATGGGGTTAATGCATGTTAACAGCTAATCTAATGATGAAGGTGTTTGTGTAGAAGAAATGATGACTCTTTTGTGATCATGTTTTTATGTTTACTCTTGGTTGGACAAATCATCTATGGTTATCATGTTTTATTTTGTTCCTAGGTAGTTTAAGGTTAAAGACAATTACTATTATATCATCCAACCACGTGCCATATTTTTTAATGTAATTAACATTTGGTATCGTGTATAAACACTTGTTGGTTATCAATGTTTAAATATATCTATTTACAAACTAACATGTGTTTGTTTATATGTGCTTCAGATTGTTTATAAAAATTTTATGTAACATATATTACAAATGTAATGTAAAAAAAATTCTAAAGTAAAAAGTAAAGACAAATATCGGAATAAAGCAAGGAATAATATGACAGTTGAAATTTAATATTAAAAAAGTGAAACTATAAAACAAACTATAAATTTGAGAATATCTCTTTGTAAACGTCGTTTGTAGTTTTATTCGTAATGTTCCAATCAGCATCTAATATGAACATCCTTAAACCATCAATGCTATTTTTGTGTTAACATGTTTTAAAGTTACGATCTTTATGTACTTTGGACTTTTAATATGTAACCGTGTTTATAAATATCTACTTGGTCTACTTTTTGTTTATATGTTATATTTAATACATAGAATTATCGTCTTATATTGATATAACAATGAGGTTAAGTCTATATATACAAAAAATAATATTATATATTAATAACATGACAATTAGGAAAAACAACAATGATAACATATATATATGAAAAAAAAAAAAAAAAAGAATTAGTAAAACATTGATGTTAGGATTAATCAAAGTCAAAACAACAGTTGAAACTACAATTTTCCGAATATTTCTTTGTAAACAACGTTTGCAGTTTTATTTGTTGTCCTCCCATCTTTGTCGAATATTAAAACCTTAACGCCATCTTTAGTCTTTACTCTCGACAAAGCAACATAAAGCTGACCATGTGAGAACACAGGGTCTCTCAGGTATAGACCAACTCTCGATAAAGATTGTCCTTGACTTTTGTTAATAGTCATCGCAAAACATACGGTTATAGGAAACTGCCTTCGTTGAAACTTAAAGGGTATTTTCTTGTCAGATGGTATCATGCTAATTCTTGGGATGTAAGTTCTTGAACCAACATTACTTCCCGATAATATCTCAGCCTCGATAACACGTTTACCAAGACGTGTGATTTGAAGCCGCGTACCATTACACAGACCGTTCTGCTGATCAATATTCCTCAAAAGCATAACCGGAACACCCAATTTTAATACCAATCTATGATTTGGTAATCCTGATACTTTCACACTGTTCAAGACATCTGGATTATATAAATCTTGATGTAACGGATCATTAATTTCCTCTGTCGGACATAAACTATCAGAGCTAAGATACTCTACTTCTTCACCGGGAAACAACGAAAGCAATCGATCATTTATCTCATGAACAACTTCATTCTTAGGAGCGAGTATAGCTCTTTCAGAAAAGTAGTCACGGTCTTTAAAACGATGAAGCACTGAAGGATATACAAAGTCAATCAAACCTTGAATTGGATCATTTTCATCAGTTATTAAAAGATGATCAGGTATTTCAATATTTTCATCACCATCGTTACAATCACCAACATTGCCTTCGCCGATCTCAAGAAGCCATTTACCAAATTCGTTTATCTCCTCGATGTTTGAGCTACTTGATCCAACCGACAAACGCATGTTGGTTGTCAATTTTAACACCTTGCAACTGGACCAGATGTGGGATGAACATAAAGAGGCATTTACGATTTCTTGCCTGCTTCCATTTTGTACAACAGGTAGGATTTGTCTAAAGTCACCACCAAAGACAATAGCTTTTCCACCAAATGGAAGTTCTGAATTTCGTGAATCAAACACACTCAAAACATCCTTCATTGTACGATCAAGAGCCTCGAAAGCATGTTTGTGTACCATCGGTGCCTCATCCCAAATAATCAACTTGGCTTCATATAGAAGATTTGCGACTTCAGTATTAGGCTTGATATGGCATACCGAATCTTCATTGAGATTAATTGGAATATGAAATCGAGAGTGAGCAGTACGACCTCGTGATAACAACAAAGATGCAATACCACTTGAAGCAACATTAATAACAATCAGTCCATTGCATCGAATGGAAGCACCTAAAGTTTTCCACAGAAAAGTCTTGCCCGTACCACCATAACCGTACACAAAAAACACACCACCCTTCCCACTTCGAACAGCATCCATAATTTCATTATACACTGCTCTTTGATCGTCGTTTAGAGACCTGTGAAGATTATTGAACTCAGCCCTAACTTCATCCATGTCAAAAGAAAGCTCCTCGTTTATCAGACGGTTGCTCTCGGACATTAGATAGTCATCATCAGGATAAGGCATTGGTGAGAACCTGTGCAAACTGGATCCATTACGAAGAAGGAATTTTTCGATTTTTGACAACGTTATATTCTTTAAACGTTCGTCAGAAACAACGAATCCTACAATGAAAACGAAATTTATTTAATATAACGAAACAACTTGTTAATATAACATCACAAAATATAACAAAAGGCTTAAAAACATACCACTCATGCCAGAATCTTTCCGCATATTGTATAAAATGTCCTCGGACAATAGCTCCCACGTTTTTTCCCAAACAACTTCAGGTCTTGAAAGTGTATTAGACAATAGAAGTGTTCCAAACAAAGAACGAAGATAATGACCGTTTCCAGTAAAACTGGATTCTTTAATACACTCGATATATTCATTGTCATCATCTAACAGGCCACGTGCATAACACGCGTCCCTAAAAGTAGGATACACAACACCATCATATGTTCTGATTTCTTCAAATGATCGTGGCCCTTTAACCTTAGTAAGAAGAATTCGTAGGTAATAAGCCTCACCAAGCGAAGGAGACGCAGAATAAATTCTCCCAATAACAACATAATTATGGCGTTGCTGCCAGCAACGATCTTATAACTTCCACACATATTTTGAAGGAAACTCAACATAAGTAAGTTCTCTTGCTTCAGGCTTAGAATTGTTCATCTTCATCCATTCTAAGAAAATTGAGGAATTTACTTGAGGTTTGTTTAGGACATCCTCAATATCATCGTCACAACTAAATACAACATTTTGTTGTCCTGGAAGATGAAAGGGTAATCTCATAACAGAAGGATACCTATAATGGACATCATTGGCAAATATTCTCCAGCTGGCTTCACATGCGGAAACATATCTAGCTTCGTAATATTCTTTAATTTCATCTTTTGGGATCTCCTCATCGGGACCTCTGTCTGAATCAAAAACAGCAACAGTGGCTCGATCAGGTCCTTTATTAATGTATTTAAACAAATACTTAATTGAGCCAGCCTGATTGCACCACTCCACGTTGATGTGCGCCTGATATCTTTTAAGAAGCTTTTTGTTATATGGAACTACACTCCTATTGTCCAAAGTAACACCCTTCTTCACAACCGTGTGACCAGAATCTCTTCTCCTATAAACGGGAAATCCATCAGAATCAATGGAAGTGGATTCCAAAAACCTCTTTGGGAAATTTTTAGAACAACGGTTCCCAACCATGCATGGACATTTCATGTTGGCATGTCCGCAAGGACCATGAATCATAAAGTCACTCACAAGAGAATACAACTCAGGATCCTCATTTTTATCAGGAATTTCAGCTGAGATAAAGGGATCGATGTGTTCAACCGTAGGAAGCTTATGATCAGCTTTCATAAATAAGCAAATATGCGCATGTGGCAAACCACGCTTCTGAAACTCAACTGTGTAAACAACTACACAAAAAAAAATATACTACCGATTAGTAAAAAATAGTAAATAAAATGTATGGAAATATACCAAAAAATTGTATAAATTGAAAGTAGGTGTAGCATTGACATACCTGCATTAATATCGCCAAAAAAATTTTTTTGCTTCATATCTTTTATCAATTCATCAAGTTTCATCTTAAACAATCGACAAAGTATGTCAGGTCTGTCTTCTGGCTTAATTGAAGAGTCACCAATAAATCTTACAATCTCAGGCCATTTCGGATTACATGTGATTGTAATAAAGAAATCAGGATACCCATACGTCCTACATAACGCCATAGCATCCAAGTAATTTTGCATCATGTAGCGAGAACCACCAGTAAAAGATGACGGTAATATAACAGGTTGTCCTGTATGACTCAAATCACTCTGACCAACGTCTTGAACATTTTTAAGACTGTTAAGCGAATCAGATCTCAATTTGATTTGCTGAAAACGTATGTAGTTTAGCCTCTCACTTTCAATCATTGTGTAGGCATCGACTAAAAACTGCTGAAACAACCTCCTTGCATTAAGAATTAGAGAAAACTTGTTATGCCTATCCTGAATTCTATAAGAAAAAAACTCCCTCATCGTACAAGTTGGTCTTGTCTTCTTTGTATTAGGACCAAAATCCCTATGAGGAATGTTAATCCTATAGCCATCGTCTCCGTACGGAAAAAGAATTGGATACTGTAGAGCAAGATAAGAAGGATGTAACTCGCTAATACGCTTAAGAACTCCAGAATGCTTTTCGACAATAATATCACGGCTTTCTATCTTGAGATCAGGTTCATCAACTATTAAAGCAGCAACTTCAGAACACGTAGGTAAATTGTAAGTCCTACCATCCCGATCTCTCTGTGATATTATACGAAGCTTAAGGGTAACATTAGGATTCTCATGTAGATGGTCTCGTACCATCCTGTAAGTTTTAACCAACATATTTGTAGAATCTAACATGTTCGTAAGAAACTTTATAAATTTAACATCAAGTTCCTTTGCCCTTATAGATGCTTTGCTTGAAGAATCACTGTAAGAAAATGATACGTTTTAAATTACAGTTTCAAACGTTGATATGGAAAAAATAGAATTCTACATTGTAACTTAATTTTAAGATACTGATAAGAAAAAAAATATACCCGAATAACAACTCTCTATTAGCAAGCTCATTCTCAGTATCATATATATAAAGCTGTGAAAATTTTGGCTGGTCTCCGTGCTTAGGAAGAAGACTACCCATACTATGTGCATTCTGACCGCTGATTCTATAAACAAATGGAGCATTACCTTTGTTTATTTTAGTATCTACTTTTCCTCCCATTGAAGTAAAGGAAAACATAGAATTGTAGCGTCTTATGTTCTTTAAGAAAAACTTGCTTTCCTGATCTAAACATCGAAAAAGCATCTGATAAGATGGATCAGAATCTTTATATTCAGGCAAGTCAACTTTACCATATCCACAACATAAGCTATATGTTTGCTTTTGAAGTGTAATGCGACCCTTTCCACCTTCGGTTGGCCATAACTTTGCAAAGCATAAACCACACGTAAGAGATTGGTCACCATGGTCAACATAATCTGAACATTTAACATAAATTGAATAATAAAGTAGGTAAAATAAAATATGAAATAACAATGAATAACATTAATCAGTTACCTTTAGATACGCCTTTCGTGGTGTCTAACACAACCTCGTGAACATGATTTTCATCATCAAAATCAAGAACAGCCATTGGTATGGGTTCTATTTCAATTGGTTTATGAATAAGTCTACGCTTTCCAGAAGACAGTTTTTTTATCGAACTAAATTCTGAGGTCGAAGATGTTGTGTTACGTTTATTCGTTATTCTGGGATTAAGAGAATAGCAGTCATTCAATTGTAAAGTTGATGAGCTTGCAATATTATCTGAATAAAAAAGAAAAAATAATTTTTCGTTAAGTATATGAATTAAACAGTTAAAAATGTATGTAGTAATATAATTATAATATTTACCATGTGATATACGATTCAAAGAAGACATAGCATTAGAAAAATCCGGAACACTTTGAAGTTGAGAACGTATGTTTGTAATACACGATATTGGAGTTATGTTTTCTTTGTTTGACCTCGTAATTCGTCGTGTTGAGGTAGAAGAATCTTGCAAAACATTTGTCTTTCTATTATGATCTGAAAATGCTACAGATGAATAAGCTACATTTCTCGAATAATTATAATTATTTCGTAAAAAACAAAAAAAAAGATAATACAAATACGTATTTTAAAAATAATTAGTTCAAATATTATATGTAGTAAAAACAAACAAAATGTGAAACATCACCAAGTACTAACTGTTTTTTTTTTTAATTTACAAACCTGGGATTATGTTTTCTATGTTTGCAAACGGTGTACGGTTGGGTGTTGTAAACTGATCTTGTAGTACATTTCCTTTCTTCTTCAAAGTAGAATGTGTAACAATGGAAGATCTTGCACTAACGGACGAATTTAAATGATTACCTAATAAGATATAAACAATCATTATATAATATGTAATATAAACGAACTGGAGTTTACGAACTAAATTAGTAATGTGAAATTTGTAACATTATCTAATATAAATCTAAACTTACTTGTCCCTCTAACATTTGAAGATTCAGGAGGAAAGGTTGTGATTGAAAAATTGGGAGTTAAATTCTCTTTGTTATTTAAAAGGATTCGTGTTGATGATGACGACGTTGAAGCACCACCTCGAGAAATGAATTTTTTAGTAATCTTTGATCTCTTACTATCAAGTATTAGTTTTCTTAACTTGCGCCTGTGTTTAGCCTCTACCGCTATAATATAAAAATAGAATAAAGAATAAAATTTGACATATGTAACAGTAAATATTAAAAATAATACAATAGTAAAAAAATTACTTTCCTTAATTACAACAAATGTGATATATACAACTTAAATATTATTAAATATAATCAAAACATACATGCATAGAAAAATGATAGAAAATTTACCTCTAAAAAAATAATCCGGAAATGCATCTGCACTTGATTTCTTCTTATCAAGATATAGTTTTCTTAACGAACGATAACATTTAGCTTGCTCAGCTAAAATGCAAAAAAAAAAAAAAAAAAAAAAAAAAAAACTAAATAAGAAGAAAGAAATTTAGAATTTAGAACATAAAACGTTTTCAAAAAAAAAATTGAATACTATTTAAAATGTTTGAGATAAAAGAAAAAAAACACTTACATTTATTATCAAGGCCAGTATGTGGACGTTCAGAAGAATACGACGTAAGTTGTTCAACCCTATTATGCATTTTTAAACCAACACAAAGAACTACAACAAAAAAACTAATAAATAAAATTATAACGTTTTATATAAAAACTTACTGGAAATGTAAAGAATGATGAAAATAAATTATTCAACCGTAGAAGGAAGCTAAGAATGCAAATTCAGATAACTATGAAGATGTTTAAAAAGTGTGTGAAGTATTTGAATTTATAGACCTAATGTATAAGTTATTTATGGAATTCATAATATACATTACAAAAATAAATTGTAATCAAATTAATGATCATAAATATGAAAACAATTCTATATTTATTAGTTTCGAGATTTGAAGATATTGTGTCATTTAGTAAAAATATAATTGCTAAAATTACGAAATATCTAAAAAAAAGTTTAGAAATGTAACTGAATAGTAAAAATTGACATGATTAGCATATTTCTTAAAATGAATCGTGAATTGTAACGGAATAGTAAATCTATAATCTATATATATAAAGTCTAACTAATACACAAAAAAAAAATTATTTTTCCATTATTTAGACTTATCGCATTATTACATTACAAAAATAAAAAAGTAATCAACGTAGTCTCATACAATAAAGAATATAACCAAACATAATTCTCAACCAAAAATATTATAGGATAACTCAAAAAGTGACAATATATAGGCAAAACATAAACTGTCTTCAAACATCAAAAACTCATACGAACAAAACAAAATACCAATATTCAAATACCAAATAAATTGTATATATTTATTAAAAGCACCATTTGCCGTATCTTCTTTATCAATTCTTCTCAACACACATGCGAGGCTTACTTGCTGACGACGCCAATCCCTCTTCATTCAAATAAACATCATCAAGGTTACGCTTCATATCAGAAGATGATTGTTTCAAGTCACCCACATAATCCTTTGAAAGAGGTGTGGTGTTATCCCCAGTGTAAGAATCAGCATCCTTAAAGAAATAAACAAATTATAACTAAGACAACTATAAAGTTATATATAAGTTTACTTTTTTAAGTTATACCTTAAAACATTCACCAACAGAAGTTTGGAACTCAGACTGGCTCATACCAAAAGAATCAGAAACATCAAGCTGTGAAATCATGAAAAGCAAACAACAAATAGTTCAACATATTTTAAACGGTTTTCAAAGTGCAACTATATATTAATAAAACAATCACTTACTTGGTCAATTTTAAATTTTTTTGTTCAGCTTATCCAAGATGTCATCATCAGTCGTAACAAATGATATTCCATAATTCTCAACAGCATTGACAATATTAAAGTCAGTTACTTTAATCACGAAAGCACACTTTAGGTTAACCAACGTTTCAAATTCAACTGGATATTCTCTTGGAAACTCATTTGTCTTCAATAACTATATTAAAAAAAATATATAATGTGTCATCACAATAAATGTATAAAATTTAATTTATATAAATATAATGTATAACTAAATATAACCTCATCCTGAATTGCTATAAGTTCCTTTGCAGTTTTCCCAACAAACTTCAACGCCTCATGGTCAAATAATGTAAGCGTCACAGTACCGGTTGAATCTTGAACGCGAACCGGTATTTTAAACCTTAAAAAACGGTATTTAAATAATTAACAAACATATGTGAATAGATAATATAGACGATCTACGTTGTTGTTGTTGTATGAACAATGATTAGAAGTATGACTAACAAACACTTTACCTGGACAGCGGGAAAACTTCTTTTCCATTACAATCCTTGTTAGAACATTGAAACATCTTCTCATCTCTAACATCACTTGTTCCATCATCCTTATCATAGGTTTCAAACTTTTGCTCAACTTTGGACTTGCAATAGTTACAGCCATCATAATACCACATCTTGTCTGAAGCGATTGCTACAATAGTTCCAACAACAACAACTTTCTTTGGCTGTTTAATATAATAAAAGAAAAAAATTCATTAAAATGTTGTTAAAATATAAAATATAAAACATGAAATGTTAAGGAAAACCTCTAAGATTGATGCAAGATAAGCAATTGGTGAAAAAACATCATTCTTTAAAAATTCATCTTCGACAGAAGACATCATATATGACCCAGCATGGCTACTTGACTCAGTTGAAGCAGCAAGTTTTGCAAGATACCTAAAACACATTTTGAATAAACATAAATGTTTAATTAAAAATAATTACAAACAATACGTAAAGTTGATAAAATTTAAAAAATATGTTTAAATAATAACACTTACTTTTGCTTGAACGATAGCATGTCATCAAAATTGTCGTTAATGAAAAGTCGTGAACCATCAAAGTTATTAGAAAATCCCCATTTCCCTATTGGTAGGTAAAAATAATTTAAACAATAAAAAAAATAGATACGAATTAACATCATCTATTGAACTTTGTTTGGTATAAAATGCACTATGAGTTAAATACCTTTGTATGTCTTAACAGCACCAAAATGGACAACAACGACAACATGTGCTTCACGTTTTTCACTAACCATGTAAGAATACATGTCCTTAGCGTAATCATCCCAAAGAGTTAAATCGATCTGAACATCTCTACAATAGAATATAAGAAAAAAATATAAGTTTAAAAATAATTTGTAAATTTTAACGAATAAAATGGAAAAAAAAATTAAACACAATTTATAATATGTATTACTCAAGATCTTGAAGCTTAAGATTAAGGCGTTTCCCTTTACTACCATCCTTTTTGTTAGTCTCCTCGATGTTATAACACACACCAACATAACCAATGAAATCTACCAAAAATATAAAATACATGTCAGCATATATAAGAACATAAAAAAATCTATAAAATCAAGAAAGAAATATTATGGTATATAAAGATTATAAATAAAAACTAAACATACCTACTGTCGTACCCTCTTTAATTTTCTGGGAAAGAACATCATTAAACTGAACAAAATTGAAAACGTACTGCGGACCTTCCCATATATTGCACTTTTCCACAAAGGTATGATAATAAAAAGATAGCTTCTGATTGTTAGGAACAATCTTGAAAGATGCAGTGTTGGCAGCAAGAGATGGCCGTTTAATGATAAGGCATTCATCAACATTAAGATGCCTCTCAAACTTTGAAAATAGCTTATGCAAGCAAGAAGCTTGAATCTTGGTACCCTGTGTGTAAATACAGAATAACATGCAAAGGATATGTAAAAATGCAATCAAACTGAGCATAATTAACACAGAAAAAATTAAATAATTAATTTACCATTTCATCCATCAGTATCATATCTATACGATATGTCTCTCTTTCATTATCTCTCATCTTCTTCCTCCACAAACTAACAATTTTAACCTTGATAGTGTAGTTTGTGCTTAGAGCATCGATATCGTTCAGCAAGGTGATCTGACCTTCGTTCTCCATTATAGCTAAGAAGAAATCAAATAAATCAAAGGACTGTTGCAAAAAAATTGGTTGGGCTTAAAAAGAAAACAAATGATGTATTTATACGAAATTAATAAAGTTAATATTTTTAGTAATATATTATTAATAATTCTATTCAAAATAAACATCCTTTTTAAAATAAACTAAATAAGGAAACGGTATAATTTATAATTATATAAAACGAATTAACATAAATTCAAATTTGTAAAAAACGGAAACTGCACATATTAAATATATAACTTCCAGTTCATATTACGAATTTAAAAATTATTTATAAATATGATTCTTTAAAATTTTATATTTGTATCATATTTTCCATAATTGAAACCTTTACTAAAATATAAATAAAAGATTTTTTTACATTTTTATGAATAATGAGTCTCCATAATTATAAGTTTGAAATTACAAAGTAAGGACGAAATTTTATGATTAATCAATTCCAAATTAAGAAGGAAATTTTGTAATTGCAACATACTAATTGACAGTTGACTTTCTATAATTAAAATGAATATAAAATGGGTTACTTATGTTTAATGTTATATATAAACCTTATAATGAAACATGTCAAAACTATAATGAAAGGTTTAAAAATGGCAATCATAGTGTTATCTATGTATTCTATATGTAGTACTAAAGGTTCATAATACTATCTTATAATAATAACAACACTATACTCTCTGTACAATAATGAAAAACAAAAAAGAAAGAATGGGATCCAGATTATCTTAAATAATGTAAAATGCTTAATTGATTAACATAACATAGTGTTTGATATACTTTTTTGAAGAAATTTGTAACATCATTAGCATCAGTTAAGGATTTATAAAATTTAATAAATAACTACTAAACACATAAATTAAACTTTCAACACATGACAAATGAGTGGTTAAAATGAAAGTTATAATATGAAAAAATATAATAACTTGAAATTAAAAACCATAACGAATGTCAAAAACGAAAAAACCCATATAAAAAGTTAATATCTAACATATGAAAGGAAAAAAACATGCCCTAAATGTCATATAACTAATGACTACGGCTAACGTAACGTACAACTCGTTCAACAATCAACACCTGTTCATTTTCATCAAAACAATAGTCAACCATGTCACGGACCTTAATTCTAGCAGCTTTCATGAACTTCTTCCAACCGGTTAACGCGTATCGCCAACCTCCGCCGCTTTTTTTTCACGTCTAGTACCGTTGGTAAATTGCTTTGGTGGATCCAGATTCATAAGCCTAACGGTTATATCTTTTAAACCTTCATCAAGTCTAGCCATCCGTGAAACAGGATCAGGAATCCTCTGTATTGTTGAAAAAATCAATTATTAATAAATATGTTGTGTAAAATAACACTGTTTATTAAGTAACAAACAATTGTAAAACTTGTTTTTCAAAGGTTTGTAAAATTATATTAAAACTTACAAAATAACGTTCACCAGCCATACGAGTAAAACGACGAACACCACCATGTATTTGTTCATCAACTTCATTTTCAGCATCGATAGGTGCAACTTCAACCTGCAAATTAGATATACAACATGTATTACATTAAGATATATATAAAATATATAATTAAGTAACAAAATTCAGGTTACCTGATCGACATCAACATCAGGAAATAAAATTTCAACGCCGTTTTTTCCAAAAATTTTTAAATAGAAAAAATGACCAAAACCTTTTGTAAATAACAAAATACAACCTGCCTTCAACTGTAACTGAGCAACAATTACGTCAATACCAACGGTAAAACAAACTTTACCGTCAGACGTTTCAATGGCAACTTTAAACGTTTTGTTGTCTATAATTACAGTAGAAATTACATCATTTGAGGAATAATCATAAACTTTTGGCAGGATACATTCAGGAATAACCTGTGGGAAATGATAAAAAAGAAAAAAAATTAGTGTTAATATAAGTAAAGTAATACATCAATATAATAGGAAAATAAAAATATAATTTATCTTACATAAAAATGATATGATGGAGGGAGCAGATACGTCCAAAAAGAGCCACGACTAACCCCATCAACGAAAGCTGTTAATTTAAACGTAGTAGTATCTACAGGATTAAATACTACCAAACAGCCTTTGGTTAGTCGCAAATGTTCCACAACTTTGGACCAACCATGGAAGAAGAATAACTTTCCTTTACAAAAGATTAAAGAAACATTAAATAATCGGTCATCTTCAGTGTATATCATAACATTTGTAGGGCCTTTATCAACACCCCATAGTATGCACGCAGCATCATCTGGAATGGACTAATAAAACAAACAAATGCAAAATGAATTATAATTATAGTGAAAAGATATTAATGATACAATAATAATAAAGAGTATTTAATAATAAGTAAAAAAAATCTATGTAATAATCTATCATTTACCAGAATAACTTCGTCTGCTACATTCATTAGCCTTAAAAACCAGGGTCCTTTGAAACTGAATAAAAAATTACGATGTTAATAAAGTGTAACATGTTAATGTTAGTGTGAGGAAAAAAGAAATAAATGAAAAAAAAAACTCATATTGTACAAATTAAATCTTACATAAAGTCACAAAATGAACAAAAACATACCTTGATGAACTTTCAGCCATATTAAAAACCTAAAAAAAACACGTCACATTAACAAACCATGAAATGATGAATTATTAAAATAAATATAAATGACAAAAAAAAACAATGTGAATGACATGTTATAATAACATTCAATATGTAACAAACATAATAATAAGTATCTTTTTTTCCAAAATCTATAACAAATGGAGGTAACCGATGATATAAAAATTATGAAACATCATAATAAAAAATATTGTAACCAAATGATTTACACTGAAAATTAACAACAGTTAAATAACATACAAATATACAATCATATTATCCTATCATCAAATACAGATAAAGTGACCTAAAAAATTTATAAATTACATAAACATGTGAAAGAAAAACAAAATCATAAGAATTTCCATGACAATCAGAATATGGGTTTCTATAACATAAAGTAAAACAATACATAAGAGTTAAAAAATCATATAAACATAATCATACCAAATAAAATTATAAAATTCATAAAAAAACTATATTCAATTACAATCGGATTCGGAGTTTCCTATAAACATCACATTCTGCATCAAAATAGGTTATAAGGTTTTGCATATACTTAATGTTATATAACAAAACCATATTCTTAAAACCACTAAATCAAGCTATTTTACAATACCAAGAGGATTTATGATTTTGAATTACATTCAAAAAGTTATTAACAATCACAATCAAATAAAAGTTATTTTAAATCATTTCAAATAAAACTTAAGACAGATATTCATAACAATCAGATGTAGGGTTTCGTCTAAAGTTGATAGAATAAATAAACATTAGAAAGAAAACATATTCTGCATCAACATCGGTTTTAAGGTTATTAACGTAAACAACATATTCTTTAACAAAACAATAATCTTAAAACACAAAATTGAACATATTTTTCAATCCAAATCGGATTTAGAGTTAAATAAACATAAACATAGTTTACACACATTAAATAAAAGGAAGAACACATGAATAATGATTAAAGAATGAATAAAAAAAACCAACTTACAGGTTTATAGAGCGATATGTCAAATTCAGATATCGATTCAAGAATAAGTAAATGTAAATGCAGACGGTGAAGAATGTCAAACCATCTATATATGTAACTCCACTTAAGAAATACATTGTTATATGGAAACCGATGGTATTCTTGGAATAAGATTGGAGGGAAGTTGAAGAGTTGATTGGAACCATAACTGCAAAGGAAAGTAAATTTTTTTAAAAAATATAACCGCAACCTAATTAAAGAAACAATGCATAATTACAGAAACATAATTATAATTCCAAATTCATAAATTACCTTAAAAACATTACTCTATTTATAGAAAAAAAAATTTAAAAATACATTAAACATATCTTTAACGCAAATTTTAAAAAAATGATAACTGAATAATAAAGTAAGAATATTTTCAAAACACTGTTAATTTAATAAGAATAAGGCATAAGACAGACTACATATATATCAAAAAACAAACAATATCAATTAAATTCAATTAAATATATTATCAATTAAAAAAACGATATACCATAATAAATTCATAAAATAGTATTAATTAAAAAAAAGTGAACAAAAAACATAAAATTATATATCATAAAGTTAAAAAAAAAATTAAAAAAGTATAAGATTGAACTAACCTTTCTTGCTTGACGAATGATGGGATTGGGATTGTTATGATGGAGTTAGGGATTGACATGAAAAAAAAATAAAACAAAATCAGTAACAACGATAAATATGGCCGGATCTACAGAAAACTTGTTAATCAATAACTTGATTTTGTTTCAAACAAAAAACTACAACAAACTCTGATATATATTTTTGTTTATAATAAAAGTAAACATATTGAAATCGGTTAGATAAAAATCAATACTAAACAACAAAGTAAAAAAACATACCTGCAAGATTTATGGTCGGATCTACATAAATCAGACCAAATAAAAAGTTAATATAAGTACAAACGAATAACATAAAATCAAACTCCAATCTTCATTCAGAACATATAATAACAAATATTTAGCTTCTATTTGGTGTATTTACCTTTTATGTTGACCTAATTTTTGAAAAATCGCTGAGATAGATTTGATGGAATTTTTAAGAGGGGTCGGTGACATTGTCGAGGAGTGTACGGAAATGATATCACTTAGCATTTGCTGACACTCCTCGACAACATCACCGACCCCTCAATGTTTCCAGCAAAACACTAACACTGGTTGCTTATTCAACAGAGGGTTTCTTCTTAATACCTTGAACATGTATAATCTAAAATGTATTTGACACATCCTTTGTCTCTTCCTCTGTTACTTAATAGCTAAAAACATGACAGGTTTGGTAGCATCGTGATTTTTTAATTTCTGAAAACACTACATGGAATCAAAATCCACGAATTAGTAATGTAATTTGTAAATGTTCTAAAATTAAGCAAATTACTACAAAAAGGTAATAAAATAAAATTATATAAAACAGATTAATTATTTAATATAACGAAACAACTTGTTAATATAACATCACAAAATTGTCGTATACAACATATTTAAAAAATTATTACCTTTGTTGTGATATAAAACATATTTAAAAAAGTATAAGATTTAACTAACCTTTGTTGCTTGACGAATGATGGGATTCCGATTGTTATGACGGAGTTAGGGATTCACATGAAAATAAATAAATCAAAATCAGTAACTGCGATAAATATGGTCGGATCTGACGAAATCAAGAAAAATAAAAAACTTGATTTTGTTTCAAACAAAAATCTACAACAACCATTCTAAGATATTTTTTGATTTATAAAAAAAGTAAACATGTTGAATCGGTTAGATTAAAGATGAATACTACATAAACAACAAAGTCAAACAACATACCTTCAAGATTTATGCTCGGATCTACAGAAATCATACAAAATAAAAACTAAAATCAAACTCCGATCTTGAAAAAAAATAATGAATAACATAAAATCAAACTCAGATCTTGATTCAGAACATATAATAACAAATATTTAGCTTCAATTTAGTGTATTTACCTTTGAATAAGACCTAATTTTTGTAAACTTCGTGAGAAGATAACCGAATGAAGAACAAAAGGAAGATAGAAGAGAGTAAAGTTGAGGTAGGTATGATTGAGACAAAAGAAAATGAAATAGGTTTTAAATGATCCGAATTCTTTTCATAAGGTGTATTCGGATACATAAAACCCGACCCAAAAACAATTCGGATCCCGCTTCATTTTCATTGAAATCGTGCATATGTGATTTCCCTCCTAAAGTGAATTGCCACATCAGCCAAGATGGCCAAATACAAGTGCCATGTAGCCCAAATACATCTCATTTATATATATATATATATAGATTTTGCAAGCATCACTAACAAGCATTGAGGCAGAATTGATATAATGTGGCGTTGCAACATATATACACGAAATATCGCAACACATCAGGGAAGTAACATTTTAAATTTCAGTGTGCATTTTATTATTTTCATTTCTTATTTTCACACATTGAGGACAATGTGTCTTTTAAATGTGGGGATGAGGGAATTTTGTATTATATTATATATTTTATAAAAAAATTGTCTTTTGAAATAAGAAGTTTGCAAAATAAAAGCGGAAAATGATAGAAAAGTCGGTTTTTGTTCGGGTTCAAATAATAATAATAAGATAATAAAATAATCGTGCTTGTGTCTAGTTTGGGATGTGCGGGTAGGCTCGATTCGGTTCTGGGTTCCTTTGAATTAAAAATACCTAATTGTCAGTCTACTAGTGGGTTCTCATCCAAGGAGAGTGGAGAAATTGAAACCGCCAATAATAGTATAAGGGATGCCGTTATAAGTTAAGATCGTTAGAGTTTCTTTTCATATCTTGTTGAAAAAAAAATAATAATAATAATAAAATAATAAAAGAGCTAGAAACTAAAGCAAAGTAGCACAGTCCTATGTAATCTGGGTTGGGGATAGCGACTCTACAACCGGAATGCCTCTAGGTTGTGTGAAATCAAAATTGCGAAAAAAGTGCCGACGCCTATTGTAATCCGAGTTGGGGATAACGACTCTACAGCCGGAATGCCTCTGGGTTAGGTACAAGCAAAGTCTAAGCTCGTAAAAAAATGAGAAAAAGTTAAGATTTGATTTTAAACTCTCTTGATCTTGGTATAAAACGGTTAGGAAATAACCCAGTGGTTGTTCCTTTTGTCCTATAAGCTTGAGGCGGGATTAGGTGGATTTGCAATTCTTAGCGTGAGGCCCTAGGTGGATTGACCGCACTTGAACTAAAATTGCATGATAAGGGCTTGGAATCGGGTTCGGGTTTAAGCGGACACGAATACTTTCAATCGCGGCTAACACAAGTTTCGATTTTAATAAGTAATTTAAGCTTTTGTTCCCGGATGATTATTCCGTCTATGATTCCGTTTTGCATAATTCTTTTTCAGGGACGAAAAAAGGTTAAGTGTGGGGATATTTGATGTGTTTAGAATTATACACATCTTATGTATCAAATTACCCATATTTTAGATCAATTGTGTGCGTTTCTCCTTTGTATTCGTTACTGAATCGATAAAATCATGAATCTACAGGAATTGGTGAAATATCTGTGGATTATGCGAGGAAAACGATAAGAAATCGACGAAGAAAACAATACATGGGAAAACATGTCAAAGAAAACAAAGAAGTTGCCCTGGAGAAAGCCTTACGGACCGTAAGGCTCACACCCTTACGGTCCGTAAGGGTGTGTCGGCAAAGACTTTCTGGTGCGGAAATGGAGCAGGTGCGGAAATGGAGCAGGTGTGGAATGTTAGTTGGGAAGGCCTTACGGACCGTAAGGCTCCCACCCTTACGGTCCGTAAGGGGATCGCAGGAGCTCAAAAACTTGCCTATAAAAGGCACTCACTTGTAACTCGAAAAATCACACCTTAATACACCTCTACACACCTCTCAAGACTGAAATCAGTCGATTCTGAACAAGTTGGAGCTTCTCGGAGGTCTTGGAAGCTTTCGGTTCGAGTTAGAAGCGTGCCGGGTCCGACAAACGTTAAGTTTTCGTATCTATTCGCTTTTTACTATGTTACCTTGTGTTTTTAGATGTAATTATGCTTTGTATTTTAATAATATGAGTGGCTAAACTTGTAAGCTACTTAGGTAATGATGAACTAGACGATGTGATGTTATTTTGAATCCGGTTAATGACTATTTGGTGTGATTTACATGATGTCTTATTGAACTTGACTTTGATATTGCACTTTAAATTGTTTATAACTTGGTTATTGAAATTAGTAACTTAGGCATAGAGAAATCTCCCCTAAAACCATGTTACTATTTCAATCTAAATTGTTAATCTTATGATTATCAGTTCGGGCCTTGTCTTTTCGATAAAAACATTAACGTTCGATTAACAAGTTAATCAAGTATTAAAACCAAACCAATTAAAGTTTCAACCTTATCTAGTGATTAGAAGTAAGATCTAGGTTTGCTAGGTTATTAGCTAGCCGTTGTTGGGTAAATCGGGTGACCGATAACTCGGGTCCGTTTATTTCTTCGCGTCTAAGGTTTCCTAGGATTTCAAGTTTCAATAAGACGTCTGCTTCATGTTTTTAAAATATTCTCGCAACATTATTGTCTCTGAGGTCAAAAAGGTTTTATTCTCATGGGATTTGGTATCGATAGGTCGAGCCGGTTCATTTTAGCACTTCACATTTAGCTTAATTTACTTGATTCATCATCTTTAAATGGGAGGTTTATCGGGTAAATAAAGTATTTAGTCATAAACCAAAGGAAGAATAACATCACACAAGTCTAGGGATTCAAAACCTAAGTAGCATCTTTCCATCATATTTATCTTAAAACACAGTTTCCAGTCCTGTTTGTATCATTCCATTTACTGTTTAAAATCTTCTATTTTAAGTTTTCACTTATTATTTAAAAAAAATCAATTCAATCATGAAACTGAAACTTAAAAACAACTAGGTTTTCGATAAAGGTTAAGTATCAATACTTCGCCCATAGTGTCCACGGATTGATATCCGGTCTTGCCGACTTCACTACATCGCGACCGGTGCACTTGCCGATTGTGTGTGGTTTAGTAGCAATTCCATTTAAAACTTGTTTTGAAAATATAACGAAATATCATATGCTCGGACATGTAGTAACTGGAAGGGTTAAGTACCGTTAGTTGGGAACTCCTGTCTAGGCTGGCATTCGTACAAATCCAATTATAATGACCAGTTGCCTACCTGGGGACAATCCCAATGAGAGTACCGATACCTATTAGGCCAAAGCATGTCTAACATTTAAGCATCTAAATAAAACAACCTCACATCAAGCTTTTTACACACCAAGGCTTTTGAACAACACGTTTCATACAAAATTAAAGTCTTTTAACAAAAATAGGTTGTAAAAGCACACATCAGTACCTATAATATTTTATTCATAGTATATGTATATATTAATTATTACTTAATTAATATACAAATAATTATACACGTTGTTGCAAGTAATTCTCAGTCAAAGACAAGTGCTACTCTAGTGCACCCTAAGTCTCGTAGTGTCCTTACTTGACTCTTTGAAAACAGTTTCAGGTAGTGGATGTCGCGGAAAGTTTTATGCAATGAAAACTTTTGAAAAATTGTTTTCGTGAGAGGATCCTAAAGATTGTAGTCTAGACTCGAGAAGGAATCCTGGTTCACTACAATCGCAGCTCTGATACCAATCTGTCACACCCCTTTCTAAGGCGGAAGCACGAGGTGTGATCTTGAAAGGTTCTCATTGCATACAAATGGTAAACATACTACATGATCATAAAATAACTCCAAATGCCATTAACATTACATAATTAAAAACATAACATAAGTTAAGTGTTTACTTCACAAGATAACATATTGTCTGAAAAGTTTACAACTTTATTTAAAGACGAACATCAAGGTTTTGATTCTTATATCCCACACAGGATGGAATATAATAACCAAATCCCACAAAAACAGGCATCGGAGTCTTGACACTACATAGCTAAAAACATAAACGACATCCCAGAGCAAAAGTAAGACTGAACATACATCCACTTTAGTTACTTGAAATACATGTAAGTTTTGGAAAATTGTCAACATAATGTTGGTGTGAATTCATGCAGTTTTGTGTAAAACATTTAAGCATTCGTTGTAGAAAACATGGTATGTAATTGTATGAAACAAGTATTTCTGTAAATGTAAGGAATACGAGATCGCTAATGGTTCACGAGGCCACTAACATATGTAACGACATCGGAAGCATCCAAACCATAGGCATTTTTACTTGTCGATTCACGACTAGGGACACAAAAGCACTGCTTCGTAAAAGAGTGGCCAAGAGTGTGGTTGCCTGAAACCCATTAGATCTAACCTTTTGTTCCGCGGTCTTGGTATGTAACTGATTAATGGTGGTTATGGCACCCTATACGTCACATGATCTATAGTATCATTCCTTAGTTTTTGTAATCAACGTACCACAATACATGTATTTTCCCCAAGTTTAGAAAACAAGTAAAAGTTTAAAGGTGGGGACATGAACTCACAACTTTGCGTATCCTGTGCCGTAAACTTCACCGGTTGGTTTCGTAGCATCGTAACATATACGTGTTCTATTAATGTTAGTCACTAGACTTCTATTACACAAGTACAAGTCACCATCTTTTGTTTATGTTCATGTTCTTTGTATGTTCAATCTTTGCGAGGGTCGTGCCCTTGTTTGCCGGGTCTTGCCGGCCCGTTGAGTATATATTGTTTGTTTGTAAATATATATTTCACTTCTCAAAATATATATTTGTTTATAAGTCTTTTTGTCAAGGTAATAAGTGTTAAAAATAATTTATATTTTTAACTTGAAGAAATCATTATTTCTTGACTTGAAATTTTACACAAAAATTAGGGAAACCTTGGTAAATATTTTTAGGTGAATTTTTAGGGAATAAGTCTCACCAAAACTTATATTTTTCTAAGTGTCAAAATTTTATAAAAATTTTGACATAGTTTCCCCTAAAAATGAAGGTTTCCCATGTTTTCAAAACATGTGTTTATTTTCTTTTCAACACCAAAATAAAATTTTCAACAATAATCATCAACAACACACACTAATTTTTCCATATGAAACATCATGGTGAACTTGATTCTTGTTAAAAATGTGTAGTCTTTTAGATCTACACTTAACATATTATGATCTTTCCAAAAATAAGTGTTCTTGAGTATTTTAAACAAACTCATGTGAAACTTTAATCCACTAACTCAATCATCCATGATTTTTATGGTTTCAAAACTTTGTAAATCATGTTCTAAGACCACTTTTATGTTCATTAGAAAGATCATTATTTTTAACATCATGTTTCACCATGGATCTTTCAAGATCCTTGCTTAATAACTTTAGATCTTTCAAAAACAAGCTTTATGTTAAATTTTTAACAAACTTTCCATGAGTTTTAGTTTCAAAAATTAGTTCTACACACGCTTTATTACTTCAAGATTACAAGTTTATGCATAAAAATTCATATTTCAAGTTCACATCATGCTTCATATGTTCATCTTCAAGTTTAACCATGGATCCTTCAAGATCCATGCTTAAACTTGTTAGATCCAAGCTTTAACATACTTGATCTAAACATAAACACAAGATATAACATCAACAACTTCATTACATATACTAAAAAATCATGTAATTACTTATTTTCTTCATGAATATGTTAGATCTTTTCATTTTTATCATTAAAAGTTAAGTTGTTTAGATGGTGAAACTTGTACATAACATAAACATGACTTATTTTAGTGATCAAGAAGCTTACTACTAGCTCTAATGGCTAGGGAAGTGGCACAAGAATGAAGATGATGATCAAGGAAGAAATCAAGTGGTTAAAAGCTCCAAAGTGAGGCCCTTCAACTTCTAGCACCTTACACCTTCCTAGATGGCCTCCATACACCTTCTAGTAACCTTGGATGATGAGTTTAGTGCTTGAAAATGGTGGTGTGTGGGTGTGTGAAGTGAGCAGAGAGTTAGAGGGAGGAAGAAGAAGAAGATGGTGTGGTTTTGGTGATAATGGGTAATGGTTACTCACTTATGGTTTTTTATAAAAAAGTTCCAACATAATCTTCCTCATAGATTTATTTGCACTCTAGTTAGGGGACCAAGTTAAATAAAATATTCCAAGGCCTTGTGGGGCCCATAGGGGCTGGCCAAGGATGAAGAGGGGCGTAAATTGTAAAATTTTGGTAGTTGAGGGATTAAAGTGCAAACGAGGGGGTTTAAGTTAGTTTAAGTGTGTTTAGGTGCTTTTTATGATTTTTAAGGTGTTCTAACAGCAATACTAGCTTAATATCATAAAAACATTACTTCTAGTCAAATTTTGATGTTCCGGGTAGTGTCCGGTTATTCGTTTCGTTACGGTTCGTTAAAGTGCTAAATTGTGCAGTTTCACTAAGTATGAAGCACCTTTTGTGGCAGTTTCAATTCCCGACACTTTGTAAGTTATTCTGGATAATAAAACATAAGTTCTGCATGATATTATTGTGTTAAATAACTGATTATAGTTGAATTATGGCTATTTTATGCAAAATTCTGCATTTAAAGTGAGTTTCGGGTGCTTTTTAGTGGATAGTTTGGCTTCCGGAAAGTTTATATGTTAACCCTTGTTTCCATACTTGGGTTTTAATGTATTTTAGATGTTGGACCTATTCCTAGGCCTTAATTCTCTTGTCTGACTGCTTTTTGCAGAATTGCTGACACAGCTTGTCTTACCGGTGAGTTTACTAGTCTTTCTGACGCAACGCTTAAAGTAATGCATAAAGCAATATTTGAAGTATAAAATGTGCATGAATTCACATGTATGGCGTGTAATCAGACAATGTTGACATTTAAGCACATAATTGCAGATATTAAATAATAATTAGACTGTACGGAAATTACCGGTTTTGTGCAAGTTGTCACACATTAAGATGAATTATATTGCCAATCAGTATCATCATATACAAAGTCAGAACTAGTCCATTCATACCTACTAAAATTTAAATTTTCGTTTTTAATTAAATCATTTCGTTGATTTAATCTAAGCATGCAAAGTTTATTATTTATAAAGTTTAAATTTAATACAATTAAATTATCAAACTCAATGTTTAGGAATGAAAATAGATGGAAAGGGAATAGAACTCTAAAGTCACATTCTTGAAAAACTTACATCCTTTCCTAATAAGTTAGTAGATAAAAAAAACAGGTACAAAGTTTTCTTGGCATATTAAATTATGCTTCAGATTTTATAAAAAATCTTGCAGAATTAAGAAAGCCCTTTAAAAAACGAATGAAATAGATGGAAAGGGAATTGAACTCCAAAGTCACGTTCTTGTACCTGTTAGTAGATAAAAAACAGGTACAAAGTTTTCTTGGCATATTAAATTATGCTTCAGATTTTATAAAAAATCTTGCAGAATTAAGCTCTTTCAAAATCTACTTAAAAAAGATCAAATATTTACTTTTGATAAAAATCTAGAAAACTAAGTTAAAAGGATTAAGGAATATTGTAAAAACCTATCAAAATTACAACTTCCTAAAGTAAATGATAATCTTATTTTAGAAACTGATGCCTCATAATGCTATTTGAGTGGGGTACTTAAGAAAATAGATTATAATTCTGAAAAAGAGAAAATAGGCGAAAGTATTTGTAGATATTGTTCAGATACTTTTAGTGATACTGAAACTAGATATCATATAAATGAAGAAGAACTATTAGCTGTTATTAAAAGTTATCAAAAGCTTTATTATTTTTTATTACCAAATAAATTTTTGATATCCTTCCGCACATTCTGAAGTAAGTGGGTGAGTTCACCACTTTTGAGTGCCTTCTCAATCTTGGTCCGGAGGCTTATACAATTGTTTGTAGTGTGACCGTTACCCTTGTGGTAGTCACAATACTGATTTGGATCTTGGCCCCTCTTGTTTTTCATTGGCAGAGGAGTTTTAAATTGATAGTCCTCTGTGCTGAGTACCTCCGCCGGAGTTTTCTTGAGGGGGGTCCACTGCCACTCTCGGTTCTCTTGCTTTGCTTCTTTCTGTGCCGCAAGTTTGTTTATAGTTGCACGACCGTCGTCAGACGAGTATGTTCCAAAGGTGGAGTCGGGCCAATTCTTCTTGAATTTCTTTGCGCTGCTACCACTCATATCTTGTGGACGATTGTGTGGTGGTGGTGGTCTATTGGAGCTGAGATTTCGTTCTGTCTGGGCGTAAACTTTGGCTGCAGCCATCAGTTTTTTCCCAGCTCTTGGGCAAACCCTCTGTTCCTGACAGAACTTTAATCATGTCGTCACAGCGCACAGCATACTTGAATTGTGCTCGTATCAGATGATTAACGTTGTACTGGGACCTCGTTATCATCGGAAGCCTCTTCCACAATCCCTTCGACTTGGGTATTGTGTGCGAAATTTGTTGGCCGAGGGCCTGATTGGCGGTTCGTCGGAGTCTCTTCCATTGTAAAACAGAGGTGAAAGAGTAAATCAAATGAGAAGATGTGAAAAAACTGAGGAATCGGTGGGCGCCAATGAAGAAACACTGGTTCAATGGATCGGAATCAATTAAACCAGGGGGTTTGGATCTGCATAAAAGGGTGAGCCCTCTCGTTTGATTCAGGGTTTGGTTTGTCTTCTTCTTCGAACGATCACTGCAAAACAAACAGCCGCTAGACTCGCTACGGGGAGAATGGAGGTTCTCTCCGTGACCACCCTCCGGTGTGAGAATAAGTACAGGTTTCAATGGAGAAGAAGAAGTAGTATTGAAAGTGAAGTGACTTGAGAAATTGTACCTGAATTGTCCTTATTTATAACCGAATTTGGGCGGGAAACTTTGTTGACGGAGGAAGTAACGGAAAGCATTTTCCATAAGCGGTTATTATCTCCCCCTTTAATCATTAACGTGATGTATAGGCACACGGATCGTGGGCCTGATCGACGGCTGGGGAGATGCCACGTGTAAAGTGGGCAAGTGTGGATCCTTCTCCAAGTTAGTGCTATCACAATGACTTTGAGGGGAGCTCAGGATGATGCCACGTGGCCATTCAGTTATAACCGAATGGTTGTGCATGATAGCGCCTTCTAGAAGGTTTAAAGCTATAATCCTATGTGGCCTTGCCTCATGTAAATTCTGTTAGATCAGAAAGGTTACTTTCTGTCCAAGTCTGGGTGGCATTCGCGCGGAGATGTTGTTAGGGCTTTATCCTAACTATTATGCTGCATGGGAGCTTGCGCAAGGATATGCTATTAGCTCTACCTTGGCGCGCGGATGCTGGAGACTGCTTTCTTTTAAGTTTTCTTCTTTAGAACCAGTACACTGCCGCGCAAGGTTCCTTGGAAGAGGCTCATTGGAGGTGAAGTTATGGTATGGTCCTGAGCACCTGCGCAAGGTTTTTGGGACCTTAACCCTTCTAGTCCCCCCCCCCAGTCCAGTGTTACTCTTATGCAAATACGTGGAGTACTGGACTTATAAGAGATGGATGATTTTTGCTATGGAGTTTTTGTCGCGAAATATGGAGAATCTTTTTAAGGAGGATACTCTTTTTGCTCATGATTTCAATTTTGAAAATCTTGACTCCTGGCAGGAGAAAGGTACAGTGATGACTGTTGACGTGTGACAGTTTGAGTGACAGGCTGTCACTTGTCAGTTGCACATCGTCAATCATGGCTAACACACGCGCGTGAACTCGCGTTATTGTTATTCCCACTCGCTCCTGATGCTTAGATAACCGTGTTTTTTTCCGAAAAAGGTGTTATTGCGGTTTTCTAGGTCATTGATGGCGGTGGGTATATAAATCCTTTGATTGCCTTCTTCTGTTAGTATTTCCATTTGAAACCTATTTTCTTCGTCTTCCCTATTACTTACTTGAAGAAATCTTTAATTTCCCCTTTTATGTCTACCGGAGAACGTTACGAAGATTCCTCTGAAGAGATGTCTCCCGGTCTTCCACCATTGAAGTGGCCCCGAGAGACATTTGATGGCATGGTTCAGAATTTTAAGTTCCCCCTAGTTGGGATGCTCGATATCCTGACGAAGGTCAGACGGCGGCAGACACACCGGCCGGATACATTACCCTTTTTTGGGATTATTTCTCTGCAGGCAACTTTCGATTGCCCGTAACAAAAAATTTTCTTGAAATCCTTTCATATTACAAGTTTCATATCTCTCAAATGCACCATATCGGAATGGTTCGGGTTCGTCATTTTGAATTCGTTTGCCGGTCGATGAACATCGAGCCGACAGTTAACCGCTTCCGAGTGTTTCACCAGATGCATTGTTCACAGGGCGTTTATTCCTTTGTCCAACATGCTTCGGCAAAGAAGATTTCGTTGCAACCCTCGAAATCTTTTCATGACTGGAAACCTAAATTCTTTTATATTAAGGCTGGTGTGATTCCGATGAAGATGGTTTTCTGAGGCAAAGAAGATGTTGTGCCGGAGACCATACAAACTCCTTTCTCAGAAAATTGGTACCAGGATCTAAAGGATGTTCCATCGATTGAGCTTCCAGAAAAAACCTTGGTTGCTGCCTGTATGAGTCTGTTCTGGCGGATGGAACGAGAAGACAAACCGGTGTATATGGAGGGCAACTGTAGTAAGATTCTGGATCTCTTTCCCTCTTTTGTTCCTTCTTTTTTTTTTTTTTTTTTGACTGTTCCTGGTTTCCCTTTTGTAGTTGTCTTTTTATATGTTATTACGTATAAGAGAGAAGGTGGAAAAATGGCTACTGTTCCAAAAAAGGCTGACGAGGAACTTTGGTACCTGCGTATAGTCAAGAATTTTTCTTTGCCGCGGGACGAAGATATTTCTGCCCAACCCCCAAGTGGCGCTGGTAAGTATCTTGGTTTGATACTGCAATGTTGCTTTCTGCTGCCTGTGCGCATGATAATATTGCAATTTTTTGCTTTTTTCAGTAAATGAATTGACTAACCTGGG